>VZSF01007798.1:0-158678 GCA_013398295.1 Chionis minor | reverse complement strand
TGGCGGGGCCCCGTGGCGGGGTTTTGCGGAGCCGTCGCCTTTCCCGGAGTGAAGACAGGCCCTTGGGTAGGGTCCTCCCGCCTTCCCGAGCCCGCTCGCCACATCCCACCCCTGCTCTTTGGGGATCGCTGTCCTGCGCACGCAAAGGAAAACCAGCTTACCTCAGTTTACCCAAAAAGCCCGAGGTTTGCGCTGGCTGCCGATGAGGCGGCGCGAAGCCGGCGTTCCCGTCCTCCCCAGCCCTCCCGCAGGCTCCCCTCCTTCCCTGTCCCGGAGTGGACAGGTGCTTACTGCATAGGTGGCTCCAGCTGCAGTTGTCCTGGGAAGCAGAAAGATGGATTTTTTATTAAGTGAACTCATTTGCTCGGTGGGGAAAGGAGGAGGGAAGAATGGTGCCAGAGAAAGTTGAATGTCTTGAACGTGAAGGCATGGTGGCTCTCTCCCTGTGAGTGAGAGGTTTCAAACTGCTGCCACACGTGCGTGTAGATCCGTATCTATGTACAGATATGTGTCTGTCACATCTATGGTGATGCTATTGAATGCTATTCCTCTCTTTCAGCTTGTCACCGTAACATTGACCATCTCCAGAACGGCTTGCGCTCAGAGCTTGGGTCACCACCACATCTCTTGAAGGCCTACCCAGTTTGCATCTTGCTGTGTAGGCGTTGTTCCAAGATGAGCCAGGAAACCATTTCCTCCTCTTTACGATGACCCCTCTCATCTCACCCAAAGATCATGCACTTCATGGCTGACACCACAACCACCTATGGAAAAAAGAAATGCAGCCAAACGAAGGCCTGGCTGGACGTTTGAGCCAGACGGAGGTGGTTTACCAAGTGTGGGCTTTAATTACGCAAACAGCCTCAGCTGTCCAAAGGTACCAGGGACATATGGCTTCCAGGTGCCTTCTAGATGGACTTTGCTGATATTTTATCAGTTATCTGCAACCGAAGTGTTAAGAGCAGAGCTGGGGAAAGGCTACCGTTAGGGTGTATGAGCAGACCAACAGCAGCAGCGTGCTGGAGCAGGGCCGAGGTGCAGATTTTCCAGGACCGGAGCAGGAGGGCTACAGCTGGCAGAGCTCTGGAACGGACCCCGAGTTGGGATTGGGGGTCAGAGCAGCACTCCGCTTCGGCGGCCTGTATTTTGTGGACTTGCTGGGAAACAGCTGGAAGGAGGATGTGTTTTGAGGAATGCCCGCACACGAGCGCTGGTGCCAGGACTAGATGTGCGGGGAGCCTGGGAGCAGCTGCCTCCGGAGCCTGGCTCAGAAGCAGGTGGTGTGGCACCAGCAGCCAGGCTGGGGGAGAAGCTCAGGTCTCTGGTGTGCTGTCTTCTATCCCGCAAAGCTCTGTGAGTTCACATCACAGAGAGGGGTGCAAATAAGCCTGTCTAATTATGCATCACCTAGTTGCCTTGCCTTACAAATCTTGTAAACCTTTTCACCTTGGCCAGACAGCGCACCTCCCCCTGCATCCAGCTGATGGTGAGGTCTGGGACTAGGCAAGGAGCATTCCCGAGCAATCTGCTGGCGGCATGCCTTGCGGATTTGTGGACATCTTCTGGGGAGGGAGGATGGTCCTGTTGTGCCCTGCTCTTTCTGCAGTGACAGTCCCGGTGCCACAGGTTAGAAACATGCTGCTCCTCACTTTTAAACACACCTTCAAGCACTTGTGTTTCAATAGTGCCCTCTGACTTTGCCATCCCAAGTGATGCATCAGGAGAGAGAGGTCACCTATGTGCAGAACATCAAGATCACTGCAGATTAAAGGACCCTGGAGCTGGAATTGTCTGGGAGAGGGCTGGAAGGTGAACCCCAGCAACGAAGGAGTTAACTGAAGCTATAGTCACAAGGCCAAAAATTACAGGTTCTACCAGGAAGGCAGCCGGCTGTGTGTGGCTGTTTGGCTGACATTTCTGAAAGGTTAATCTTGAAACGGAGAGAGCACATCTGTAGAGGGCTGCGACTGACTTTTTTTGCAGATTCCTGCACTGCTTTTGGCTGGTTTGAGACCCAACAGTGTGTTACACGCAGGTCACCATGAAGTAACATGGTGGCTGCGACCTTGGTGTGCGAAGTGGTGCCCCACAGTATGACGGGTGTCCTACCACCAGCTTGCTTTCCAAGCTCACGTTACAAGGCCCAAGAGACTGGCTCTCCTGTGCCTGCGTGTTGGACCAATTGTGCTTTCCATTTCCCAACACATCTACACATTGTTCAGCAAGGACTGGGTGAAGAGGGAGTCTCCCAAGTAGGAGATCTCCTGGGGGAACTGAGGTGGCTTGCAGTTGCAGTGTGAGTAATTCTGTGCAGCTCATTTGCAGCTTGGAAAGGAGCTAATATTCTCCGAGATCAAGAGACACCTTGCTTTGACTGGATAATTACATGTTCATCTTTACTAACGCTTAATCACATTTAGATCAATTCCCTTCCTTTGGATTGTGAGTCTTGTTTGCAAAGTGACAACCGTTCACTTGCTCTCTTTAAGCTGTGTTTGTGAGCAGAGTGGCTCTAGCGAGTTTGGGGCACGTTCCTGAGTCTAAGGGTGCTGAGGAGAAGGTGGAAGAGGGAGGTGGATGTGGAGAAACAGAGAGGGCGCGTAAAAATGGGAAGCCATTACCCTTCGCTGTGCTCATACCCACCTCTTTTTTTGGATTAGGACTTAATGGAGTTGATTCCTGAATGACAATATTAAATGAAGTTTGGCTTTTACACTTGTGCTGATCCAGTAAAGGCTTTTTACCTTTCTTCCCCACGGCCTCGTGGTTGCACCTGTCCTGGGTCTGATGTGGACGTGAGCGTCTGAAAACATCTCTTGGAGGAACAAGGAGGCAGAAAAAGGGCAGTAGAAGACCAGATTGTTTCCTGTTGTGCCAAGGCCAAGTTTTGGAACCGCCTGTGCTTGCAAGAGACAGGAGCAGACACGAACACATGGTGCAAAATGCAGCATGGGTAATCAGCAGGTCAGGGAATATTACCTTCTTCACTAGATAAGGATCCCCCTGGGCCCCTGGACCAGTCATCCTTCTGGAGATCTAAGACCTTGTCTTGAAATAGTTTTCACCTGCTCTGAGGGCAGGCATAGGCAGACAATGGGGCAGACTCTTGAATACAAATTTGAAAGGGCTCCCCAGACCCACCAACACTGGGACTATTGTCACAGTCTATGTATTACGCCATCTACTCGTTGTCTTACATGAAGCACACATAGATCATGGCTCTCCCCTGGACATTTTCAGCAGCTGAAACCTATACCCTGCGGATTGGCCAAACGTGGAGGCACAGGGAGGCTCTCCGTCAGTGAGGCTCCTTGGCCACGTTTGCACACATGAGGATGAACTGTGCTGACATGATTTATCCAGACACCCAGCGTAGGTACTGCTCCTTTTTCACGGCTTGAACTGATGCACACCAGTGGGCAGAGAAGTTGCACGCTGACAGAGTGACTGTTCCAGCAGACCAGACTGCCATAAATACATTATTGGATCATCCTACCTGCACACCAAATACATATATATATATATATATACACATATATATACACACACACACATATATATAAACAGTCCCTGGTTACAGGTCAGGTCTGATTCGTTTCCTGCAGGAGGAAACCCCACTGAGCAACGTGTCCTGAGTACCCGAATGCCTCAGATGGCTGCATGAGCAAAGAGCACACTGCAGGGAGAGCCCAGTAACCAGCAGACAGAAGCGTGGCTGGACACTCCTGGAGTCCTTTGCAGTGAGAGGTATCATGCCAGAGACACACAGATTGAGTCCTGGGCCCTGGTGTGAACTTTGCCTGGCTGGAACCATCCACCCCCTCTATGGCAGGCACGGCACTCCGTCTCTGTCATCTGTCCCATCTCATTACCATATCATGTTGGTTCAGGAAAAGGCACTGAATATCTGTGTTGTTCTTATGTGCTGTTTTGCTCCCATTGCCATGAAAAGCTGCGCAAGAGCCTTTGCAGAGCCTGGATGGGCAAGGCAGAGTGAGAAAAGCTTCCCCTCTCTCAGTGCCTCCACCTCCTGCACAGCCAGCGATTCCCCACGGATGCTACCTCTCCCAGGAAGGTGAGTTATGAGCCTCATCGCTTCTGCTTCGTGATTTCTCTCAGGTTTCAGGCCTCTTCTGCCTGAGCAATAGGGTTGGCTTGGACGAGCTGTTCCTGTAAATCATCTCAGCACTCGCTTCAGCCTGACACATCAATCCCCTCTTGTTGCACAGTAAAAGGTTCCCACCTGGTCCTGGCAGCGCTGCTGAGATTGGGATGCGCCAAGAATCCTTCAGAGCATCATAGGGCCATGCAGGAAGGGCCACAGATTAATTCGGGCATCTTTTGCAGAAAGCTGCTCAGTTCCAAGCCTGGGGGGGGGGGGGGNGGGGGGGGGGGGGGGGGGGTACTTAGCTGGATGAGAGCTTGCACGTGGCTTGGAGCTGCCCTGAGCTTGCTCTGCAGCGACTGTGAAGCAACTGGGAACAGTAAAATATCCTAAATGGACTTTGAAGAGAGGGAAACACAAAGTCCCGAGAGGTGACTTCAGTGTCTTCCTGGCTAGATTCTTGATTCAAAGGAGGGTTCTCCATGGTGGATCTGGGTACTTGTAGGCTCTTCTGAGAACGGCTATGCATCCCAAGTGTCTGGCCTTGTTAGCGGCTCAAGGGGTAGACTGGTCCCCTGGATTTCTGGGCAGGATGGGCTTTCTTCCTTCCAAATGAAGGACTGGGCAGGATTCATGACTTTATGGACCATGGACCCTACAAAAAAGGTGGAAAGACACTCTTGATCAGAAAGTGGAGTGATAGGAGAAGGGGGAACAGTTTTAAACTGAAAGAGGGGAAGTTTAGATTAGATCTCAGGAAGAAATTGTTGCCTGTGAGGGTGGGGAGCCCCTGGCCGGGGTTGCCCAGAGAAGCTGTGGCTGCCCCATCCCTGGAGGTTCAAGGCCAGGTTGGACGGGGCTTGGAGCACCCTGGTCTGGTGGGAGAAGGTGTCCTTGCCCAGGGCAGGGGGGTTGGAATTAGACGATATTTAAGGTCCCTTCCAACCTAAACCATTCTATGATTCTATGATATAAGGGTAGGAGCTTCTCATCAGGATGTGTAGAGGGAGCCAAGGGGAGCGGGGAGAAGGGCAACAAAAGTCCAAATATGGACCAAGGGTAAAACCTGCTCCTGCAGGGGACCCCTGTGCACTCCGCGTGTGTTTACCGCAGAGTGAATGAGGGCTGGGTTAACCAGCACGGCTGTGCATCTCACAGGCCCACCAAGTGACCTGGTCCAGGGGAGCCCAGTGGAGTCCTGGCCTCTCCATTTCTGCACTGCTGCTCTCTGACAGCTCTCAGCCACAGCTGAGTGAATGCCAAACCTCCAGAAGAACAAAGCATCCAAAGCAAGCAGGAGTTGAGATTGGAAAGCCTTCCCGGTGCCCCTTTAGTAAGCCCTAGTGACCAGATCCTGCACATACTCTGTAGCTGTCCCTGGGACACCAGGACGTATGTTGGACACAGCGCCAGAGGAGTGGGAAGAACAGCAGCAGTTGAAGAATGGCCACTTCATCTCAGCCACACCAGTATGATTCAATTGGGGTCACCTTCCTGGTCATGTAACTGCTCACAGTTCTGCATTTCAGGAGCTCTGCTGTTCCCAGGTACAGCACACTGATGGTGTGGGCTCTAGCTCATACGTTCTTTAAAGGGGTCAGATTTTTGTTTTCCTCCAAGCTGACACTGTTTCCACTGTGACGGTGCTGATCCTGGATGGGGGTTTCTGCATACCGTCTCTCTGCCTTGAGTTACTGAGACATGGTTGCTCCTACTTGGTTTGGTGTTTGTTTGTTTGTTTGCTTGTTTTCCAGTTTAAGATGAGAAGTGTTTAGTCATTTTTTTTTTTAAAGCTGACTCCTACTCTCTTGATGTTGATGGATGTCCTGGCAGGGGCAGTTGTAGGGACATGCAGAAGGGCTACTAGAGAGCACTGGCAGAAAATGAACATCTAATTTGTGACTAGGAGCATCTGCCCTTACAGCCTGGTTCTCAACGTCACATATATTTCATGGAGGAATGAGAGCATGGCAGTACCACATGACCAATCAAAACAGCTCTGATTTCAGATCTGCAGTACTCCCAACAGAGTTAGCAAATGAGTTGCAGACCGGGAACTATCTGCAAATAGTTTCCAATAATGAATTGAGGTGCGAAAGCTGCAATCTGCTCCTAGACAATCTGTAAACAGAGGGAAGGAAAATTCACCAAAATAAATTATTCATTTCAGATTACTCTCCTAGCTCATGTCTTAATTTGAAACCCTCCAGGGCCTGCAGATATTTCCAGGGATGCTCCTATATCTTAAGCAGTGCTGCGTTGGGGGCAGGCGCAGTCATGGTGAGGCAGATAAGGGTGTCCTGTCACCACTTGGCCAGCCCTTACCCATCCCAACTGATGTGGATTTGCTGCCAAACATGAACCAGCTCCATAGGTTGTCCAGAGACAGTGAAGGTAAGGCTATTCCAGGCCAAAAATTGTACTCTTCCCCTCTCCCTGTTGCCATTGTCAGAGAGAGATGGAGGAAAGGGAACCACCCTAAAGCAGGAAGCAAACCAGAGGTGCGATGGGGAATGGGGGACACACAGCTAAGGGACAGAGAAGCAGGGAAGCAGGGCAAATTATAACTGCAGGCTGGACCAAACCACGAGGGACATACAGATGTGCCCCATTGTGGCATGGCATTCCCGAATAAGGGCATGTGTACTGGATGCTGAAGTCCACCTGTGTGATGAAGCAGGAACTGCAGCCAGCCATCCCTTGTAAACCTTCCGAACAGCCTTAGGAGAAGAAACTGGCTCTTGAGAAAAAGGAGCTCCCTGAGAGTAGCTTGGGGTTTTCTGAGGGCACGTACGACCGGCCAAACACCGCTGATCTCAGGCAGACTGTCCAGGCAACGGGGACTGTGAGCCGGCTGTGTTTGAATGATGTGAGGTCCCGTGCCCAAGCACTCTTTCTGAGGAGTTTCAGACTTGGCATGGCTTGGTGCATAAGAAACTGGCTAAAGAGCAGAAAAACTGTACATGGTAAAGAGAAACATATGGAGCCGGAGGAAGGTGCAAGATAGGAAGCTGGGCTATGGCAGTGATCATTTGTTCAGTCATCTACAAAGATTGCTCCCTCTGAAGTGGCTTGAGCTGTTTATGCATCCTCCCATGCAGGACCTTCATCTAGGACAGATCAGGTTTAAGTAGCTTTGTCATTTTGACTGTCAGTGCCTTGTGGATCTTCAGATATCACGGTCTGTCTCTTTTGTTTTGTAAAAACTGTAGTGCAGTCACAAGTCTTCAAAACTCAACATGTAAAGCAGCAGACTGGACTGGAGTGAATTAAGGTGTTTCACAGAAAGGTATGAGGCACCTTCTTTTCTTCTTCTTTTTTCTTCTTCTTTTATTAGAACTGAACAATTAAACAGAATTCATGTGCACGTTTTTGTGAAAGCATAGTTTGCGGGTCATTGAGCTGCGTATGGAAGTGCAAAGTTCAGAGCAGAATTTTACATCCCTGATCATGCCAAACTGGGCAGAAAACTTGGGGAACAATATATTGCTTGCAATATAAGAAGGTTTTAGATTAAATGTGACCCCAGACATCACCTGGAGAGAATCTGTGACAAGTTGGACTTTTTCAAACCTCATTTTCTGTCCTAAAACTTGCTCTATATTCAGGGGAGTGTGGTAATACTTGAACAGTGAGCTCAAATCTGTTGGATTTGTCCATGATCCATTTTGGCAATTATTGTCCCAAACTACCGTGATCTCCCCAAATGCCACTGTTTGGCCTTTTGGAGTTGCCTGTCTTACAGCCCAGCTAACACTAATCACCAAGCCATGGGATTACTGTTGCGCTATTGCTGCTCTGGACCACAGTGATTTTTCAGGAAGATGTGTCCTGAAACCACTGAGGCTTTACAAAGACTTTAGAAATAACCCAAGGAAAATGCTGGCAATGTCGTTCAACGAGCTGTTAATGAAGGCATTACAAATATCACTGTCAAGGCAATAGCTTTGCTGTGTTGGCAAAAGACAAGTGAACACCTGGGCACCTGATTCACAGCGGTTACCAGGGAAGTGGCAAGAGGAACTCACAGAAGTGAGGATTTTGGCAAAAATTCTGCTGTGGATAGTGAGAGGGAGGTGGTGGTCTTGACAGTTGGCCTGAGCCTGTGGTTAGGCCACTTCATGAACCCCGCTGATCAGTCATCCATCTTTTCATGTTTCAGTTAAGAGGCTGAAGAGATGACTAAAAGCCTGTTCTTGCATAGCGTGTCCCTGGGAAAAATGAAGTGCCCACGTAGTTTCCTAAAGAAAGTGGTTTTCAGGAAAAGACAGAAGGCTGGAGGTAAACATAATGCTTCTCTGTGGGAAGACTCAGTGTCCCATGGAAATCAGCTCTTTTCATTGAAAATTTGACTATCTGAAAACCAGCTGCTCAGTTTAGAGACCTAGCAGCCGCAGTAAGAATTGTGAGCCCGATGTCTGTTGTTCCCATCTCTGACAAAACCAGGACTCCTCGAGGCCCTGCGGACCAGTTCTTGACCAGGTGAAGACACGCAGGGACACTGGCGCCACACTAGCCACTCATCAAGGGTAAATGTCACAGTGCATGATAAGAGGTGAGGTCCAACCAGGAATGCTGGAGGATGCTGTGAGAATGAGACATGCAGACCTCATCTCCAGCAAAACCCTGCCACAACATTTCTGAACTGAAGGGTCTCCACAGTTGCGTCCATGACATTCCTCCTTGCCCTGACTCCTGGGTGCTGATGTTTGTACCACCCCGTGGCTAGGGATAGTAGAACGGGCAACTCAAGGATGCTGTTTTGGCTTTTTTTTGTTCTAGAGATCTCAAAGCACTAGAAGAGCACCTCACAATTTCCCATGCAGAGGTTCAGAAGCTCTGGGGAGCTGGTGCAGATGTTACAGCTGTGGCATAATGTGAGCTTGGGGCTTCTTGCTTTTCCTCAGCTGGAAGTCACCTTGCTCTGGCATTGTAGGTACTTTGGGCTGCGAGTAATGGTGCTTTACTGCTGCTTTGCTGAGGAAAATGTCCTATTAGACTGGGAGGGTTTGCACAGGGTCTGTGTTCAGGTGGCCAGACCGGGCCGTGTTTGAACTAGGGTGCCTTATGGTACAGAGACCGTGCTGTCCATTACTTTGCAATGAAATAATATTTTGTTTTATGATTGCTTGCAATTAGCCTCCTGCAGCAGATGAATAATCTGTTCTTGTTGATTCGACAGAGATGTTGTTTGGAAAGGGGGCAAATAGCATGTTCTGCCTCACCCGGCAATCATAGGCATTAAAGGGGAGAAAGACGGACACACCAATAATTCCCAGTGACAACGCCAGTGAATTTAGCTATGCTGGCATAAAGCAAGCAATAAATGCAACAGACAGCGATTGGAGGAGCCACAAAACCCACTACCACAAGGCAGATCAGCCACTTGCCACTTGGGCATGGCTGGAGAGAGGGGTCGGGGGGGAAAAAGGGGCAGACCCCTGCCCCAGGCTGCTGGGCTCTGAACTGTGACAGCCAATGGCACTGCAACCCCCGTGGGAGAGATGCGTTCTCGCAGTCAGAAAATATAAGCCATTTTCAGAAGGCGAACAGATTTTGGTTGGGAGGTGAGGGAAGCGGAGGGCCAAGAATAGAAGGGAACAGTGGGCGTAATTCTGACTCCCTGCTGCATTCAAAGTAAAGTACAGGACAAGTTTCAAGGAAACAGTGGGCCAGAGCTGGGGGGAGCTGGCAGAGAAAACCAAGCCTGGCAGGGTGCTGGCGATCCGACCATGCTGCCCCGGAGGAAGCCAGAGAGCATCAATGCAGGCGCATTGTTTTGAGTAACACAAAGGCAAGATACATCACTGCCCTTGTCTCAGGCAGGGTACAGAGGTACAAGTGATAGCCTCCTTATTAGGGACTGCGAAGGAGAGACGTGGAGCAGGAGAAGACAATCCTGGGTGACAGTCGTTGAAGTGGACCTTCAGCACGACAGAGCTGAGCGTGAAACAGAAATCATTCGAGTCACCGATAGCTGATCGCTATCAAAACATAACATTTTCAAATATATATATATAGATAGATCTATATCTATCTCTGGCCTTGCAGACCCATGCACAGACGTGCGTGCTGCTCAGCGCACGGGTGCTCAGCGCCCTGCAGAGCATGGCTTGATGCCACCTACGTGGTGAGAGCAGGAATTGCGTTAGGCCTCCCCAGAGCAGAGGGGGTGGCAGGATGTGGGGAGGACATTGCTTTCTGCTCTGCTGTTTGCCTCTGTTCCTTCAAAGTGCAGCATTTTCGGTAGCTTGGCACGGTGCTGCCGGGGCTGGCACAGACAGCGGGGGTGGGTGTGCGTGCGTTGACCCCTGCGATGATGGGGACATCGGGTACGCGGGGCACGAGGCTGAGAGGCAGCTGTAAATGCCAGACAAGGCATCCCAGAGCATTTCCATGCTACAGGAGCTACAACTTTGGCTTCTTTTCTCCATGAGTGGTACCTGCAGGGCAGGGGCTTTTGCCTACAACCTGCTGGCAATAACCACCTTTGCTATATTAGCTCAGGGCTGCAGCTTTGGCTTGGGCCCAAGGAGATGGGCTGGAGGCAGAAGGCAGCGTTCAACATGTGCTGGTGTCCTGGGCACCTTGGGGAGGATGGGCACGGCTGATGGGGCTTTCCCTGTGAATCGGTGTGGAGCAGAGGAACCGTGGCGCCGAGGCTGTCCCTGGCCGAGAGCTCTGACAGCGAGCAGGACAGCGGTGCAGGAACAGGGTAGCTATGGAGGAGACCAGCCCCTGTCAGCCCCTGGCCACCCCTGCAGATGTTGGCATGCAAAGGAGAGCAGTGAGGGAAGGGAGGAAGGACTCTGTGCAAAGCCCCAGCGTTTCAGTGCAGAAGGAAGCTCCTTCCCTGAGTGGTGGGGCGAGGACCTACCTCCCCTCCTGCACATCACACCTGGCGAGAGGAGCTGCCCTGGCGGCACAAGCCCCCGTGCTGGATACACAGGGGACCACGGTGGTGGAGGTCTGCCCTGCTGCTGCCCACTGCCCTGGGAGCAGGGAAGGGCTCAGTGCTGACTCCTCGTTCATCCTTCGCAGTTTTTTCCAAAGCCCAGAGCCCATCTGGGCCCTTTGGTTGACGCACCCACCTCAAAGCCTTTCCCACCCTTCACAGTCCTGCCTCTTCCTTTTGTGGCGCTTGGTTCCATTTTCACCTCTGCTGCAGTCCCATAGCTGCAAGCAGCCAAGGACAGCAGTTGCATCCATGGAGGAGCCCGTATCAGGATGCATCCCACCCAGCTTCAGCTCCTCCTGTGCAATTAATCACATGGAAACTGGAAGAGGATAGGTCCACAGGACTAAGCAGGTCCTGCGGCAGTTGATCTGTATGTCTCGTTGGTTGTCTTGCCCACACTAAGCCTGGCTGAGTTCCCACTGAAACAGCAGGGGAAGGCGTCATAGGAACACTCCTCTTTCTTCCACAGCTGTTTTCATGGCAAACATCTCTGATCTGGTCTAACTGATCCCTTTTGGAGAAGGGCTGTCAGTCGTGTGCACCAGAAAACTGCAGGCTGGGACGTTCTTGCAGCACTGATTGGGTGTGGAAGGACCTTCGATGTCTGGACAGACATTGAGGCTGCTCTCTTCCTCAGGCTGCAGAGGGTCTGTGACTCACACAGACAGATTGATGTCATGCTAAAGCAGCAGAGAAGCCATCTCTGAAGGGCACCTTCCGGTGTATGTGTGATAATGTGCTCTGAAATCTAAAAAATAGTTTCAGAGTGAGGAAGATCACTGATAGGTTTACCAAAATTTACTTGAAAAACTGTTTCAAAGCATTACAAATGTAGCTTGCAAATATCTGGACGTGTTTGCTGTTCTCTGAGAGGAGTGGGTGGTAGGTGCCTTTCTGCAGTGCTCCCAAGGAGCTGCTGTGAATAGCAGAGCTTTGCAAGCCACACTTCTGCAGTGTCCCTGAAATGACAGACCTGCAGCCTGCACGTCACTGGAGAGGGAAGATGAGCTCCAGGAGGACAGGAAAGTCTTTTAACGTCAGAATTAGTATCATCCCACCAGCCCTTCAACTCATGGTCACAAGAGCATTCTTTCCCCTTTCGATTGCATCTGCTGAACTGCTACAGGGCTGGGTGGTCCCGCAGACCAGGGATGGTGGTGCCTTGGGAAAGCAGAAAACCAGGAGAGGGCGCCTTCTTCAGCATCCGCTGTTGGGATCTTGTGTCACCCTCCATGGCCAGTTCCCACTTTACAGGGAAGTAAGGAGGACCAAATGGGTTTCCCTGCTGTCTCTGCTGTGTTCCATTTCCAACAGGGCTCAGGTGGAGCTGAGAGCACGTGAGAAAGCGGAGTGGGACTGGGGGAAGTTCCCAAAACTGCTGACAGCACCTGGTGGCTGCGACCCAGATGTGAAGTATCATCCAGTGGGGTTTCCCAGGCAGGCCAGCCTGGGTGTCCGGACTACAGGCAGGTAAATGCAGGTGGGCTATGATAACCTAGGAATTTGGAGAGCCCTGAGGGACACCCACAGCCATCTCCCAGCCAGGCTTGGTCACGTGGGTGACGAACAGCCTGCCTGGCTCGCGGCTCCTGACAAACGCAGCTCACCATTCACTTTTAATAACAACAAGCAGAAAAGGACTGATGAAAATGGATTTTTTCCCCTTCCTTTTTCAGGAAACCTGGCAAGATGTCAAAATGCTCCCCTGCCACTCTGTGTGTGGAGAGTTTTGCCCAGCTCTTCCGCGTGCTCCTTTGCCAGGCCTGGAGCAATTGCAGATCTTATTTCCAGCAGCCGAACTGGCAGCATAAGCGGGAAGAGAAAGCTTGGCTATCAGTCATCAGGAGATACTAATCACTCCCACAGAGGTGTTTACTGGAGGGGTGTATGTGTGTGCGTGCATGTGTATGTGAGATGGGAGATGAACTGCCATTAGAATTGCAGATCGTGCACTTGTTAGCAAAGTGCCTAGACCCTGCTTTACAATTTGCTAATAATAAAGCATTTGTTCCCAGGAAACAAACGCCCAGATTTATGTCTCAGTCACAAAGGACTCCAATAGATATATTGATAACTTGTGAATCTGCATCAGAGAGAAATATTGAAAAGTGCCTGTTTACTTGACTCCATCAAGCTCCTCTATTGATAACTGGGAGGCATTTATTTCACTATGGATAGACCACTTAGAATTGCTAACTCTCTGTTGCCAATACGTCCCATATTTAGGGTTATTATATCACCATAAAATAGCTTTATGGAGCTATGAATACAGGCACACATCAATATCCACAGCTGCAGCCACTGCTGTTTCATTTGCCTGACAGTGAGTGCTGGGAGAGCCCGGGCAGTCCTGGAGCCCAGAGGGCAGGGAACAGGGGCTTCAGAGGATGAGGATGAGAAGGAAAAGCTCTCCGTGCCTCTCACCTGCCTGGGTGTAGAATTCAGTGATACCTCCTCTCTGGAGAGCCAGTGTGCGGACTTGCTTTGGCACTGGTGGCCCAGTTCACCAGCACACCCAGGCAGTGCAGTAACAGTGATGCTCTCGGGCTGTCCGGGAAGCTGCCAGGCACCAAAAAACAAGGGGATCCAGTCTTCCTCTCCAGCCGTGGCTACACAGTCATGATCAGGGTGCCAGCTGGAGCGTGTAAGGTTGGAGGCAGTTTGTGGTGCTTCCAGGTGAGCATGGATGGGACGTTTTGGAGCACTGATGTTTGTTCTCCTATTTGGCAGGTGCTACTTTGCTCTGGGATCATTTTCCAGAAGGTCTCATCTCCCAACAGAAGTGCAGCATGGGGAGAAGGACCTCAGGTGTCAGCAGGAGGAGCTTCTTCTACAGGGGGAATATCAGGCACAGGGAGGACAGACAGACAATGGTGCTGGGATTCCACTGGGGGTTTCGTGCCATCCATAGCTAAGACCTTACACAGCCAAAATAGCCATGTAGGTCTGGGCTCTCCCTTCTCGCTCCATTCACATGTTCAAAATCTCTAACCGCACGCTCAAACGTGCCCTTGTTTCTTGGTGATTCATGAAATCTGGAGTAAGCTCTCCGGGTGGCAGGTCTGCACGCACAGCACTGTAACTGCTACCAGAACGGGCCTCTCTGAGGCTGTGTTAGGCATTGCAGCTTACATCCTCTATTATGTTTTAGCTGCTAAATAATGCACTAATGGAAAAGGAAACCTTAGCCAGGGCATCTGGATTAAGACGCAGAGCAACCACAGCTTTTAGCTTTAATTTTCTGGCTTTGAGTGATGTATTTCTTAGCTTTATATCTACATGGGCATTTCTTTTTTTTTGCCTGGGCTTTCCGAGAGGAGAGGAAACAGATTTTTACTATGGCACTTGAACTTTTGTTAATAACAGTCTCCCTCACAATAAATTTTTGCTTCACAACAAAGCTGCTGGATCTAAGAAACCAAATGCAGGCAGTACCCAGAGCACAGAAAGGGCTGAGAGGTGCTTTCAGCGTTTTCAGAAAACTCTGTTAAGATTGTATATTAGCTCTATCCACCTACCCATCTTTCTACTTACCGCTGTATTTACCTTTGAGGGGGAGTGGCCTTTCTCTTTATGACCTGAGAGATTTTTATTCTATTAAATTAATAATTAGCGCTTCATTTACCCAAGATCTCCAATGCCCAGACAGTATTGATTTATCAAAGATGTGCAAAGATGCAAAGATGGAGCCTCTTTCAATGAAGTTTTGGGCAGAGAGTCAACAGAGCTCCTTAGCTATTCAAGGGTACGTTTCCTGTGCAGCAGCCCAGAGAACAAGCAGGCTGGGGGAAAGGAGCCAAGCAGGTTGCACTGCGGCAGGATGCTCAGCCCTGTGCTGGCCTGCCCAAAGCCCTCCTGGTCTGCAGGCACTGGAGCTGGTAGCACCCCAGGCTCCTGGTGGCATCCCATTCCCAGCACGGCGCTGTCACGTGTGTTTCTGCTGCTCGTCCGATCCCCACAGACAGCCCACGCTGAGAATCCTCGGGGCAGAAAACACCTCTCCTGCAAGGCTCTGCTGCCTAAGGGGAACTCCAGGCTCAGGACACTCGCCATTGCTGGGCAGGGATTAGCCAAAGTCCCCTGTTTGTTTTAACAAGAGCTTGCGATGCCTCTGGAGAGTTCCCAGGTGCTTCAGGGAAGAGAAATGAGTATAGGAATTTGGCTAGGGAAAGTGGTCTTGCTTACCTTTTGTATGTCATAATTACTCTTCTTTCACCTTATTTTAAACCGGAACATAACTCACTGCTGTCACCCGGAAGCTGGCTGGTTTAGTCCCAAGCATTCAGCAATTCTTTTATTCGAAGCAGCCGTTTATGAACTAATAAAGCACCACTAAGAAATCATGGCAAACTTATTTGAAGAGACAGCTAGTCACCAGAGCAACACACAAGAGGTTTATCCATCTCAACACCAGCATCTGCAACCCGGTACAGGATATCTCCTATCAATTCCTTTCGGCATCATATTGCAGGATACACCTGGGACCCAGCGCACCCGGAGTACACCTAGAGTTCATGGGAGTGTACTAAGGGCATGAAAACAGGGAAGGCTCAGCAGGAGGCTCTGCTCACTTGAGTTGGAGCTGAAATGTGGGGAGGAGGGTGCTCTGAGCACAAAGGCTTGAGCAGAGAGAACGAACTGCTACAGATACACCGAGTGGCAGAAGCAGCACTAACGGCTATGCAGAGGTTAAGCAGACTCAGCGGGGCGTTTGCCCACAGCTCTCCAGCACAAGGGAAAACACATGTTAAAAAAAAAAAAATCCTGACAAATAATCTTAATCTAATCTGTAGCTACAAACTCTCTACGCTTAACCACAACCGCACATCCCGTGCAGTGATGCAAAGCCTGTTACAGTGCCCCGTGCCGTGCACATGCAGGCTCGTGGGTTTTACAGCCCCACATGGCATTGTCCTCTCTGGGTTGCAGCAGCTGGGCCATTGTCACTCTGGGGGTCTGCATGTCACTGGCAGCGTCGCGCCTGGTACTGCCAAAGAGAAGTTCGGTGAGGATCCAAAATGTACTTGTTTACAACATGCTGTCTTGAGATAAAGTCTGGAGACATTTAAGGGATTAACAGAGTTAATTTATCTACAACAGCTGATCATCTTCCCATGCAAAAGCAGCTCCCACTACAACATGGTCAGCCAAGTTGAGCGAAAGGTTAGAAATTGCTGTGGGCTCTCCAGGTATGTGTGTTTGAACCTTTTCCCACCAGAGGCTTGTCTCTCCCCGTGGTGACCAGCAGGAGTGTCTCTGCACACCCCACTGTCTAAAGGCTTCTCCCGCGTTATCATTTCCACCAGCAGTGGATCAGATGTCTTCATTTTCCCTTCTACATCCCAGGGATACCTTGTGAGACTGGATTCCCAGCTGGGAAAGCATCCTCCTTTTCCCTGCTCGTCTGCCCCGCTTCGCCAGGCACCAGCCCTGCACTGGCAACCGGTTCTGCACCGCAAGTCTGATGAGCTGTGACACCCTGAGCCGGGCAAAAAGAGGTCCCATACTGGCTCTGAGGACAAACAACCCAGCCAAACCAGGTGAGGTCACCCAGAGCCTCCCGCGGCATCCAGAGCGCACGGGTGGAACAGCGGTGGGTTTGAGGCAGTTCCAGAGACTGGAATCAAGGGATGACAGCTGTATCTCACCCCTCTTCTGAAACTTCTGGGGGTTTGGTCTGTAGAGCAAGGATTAAAACCTTGAAGACCTGACCATCAAATGACTTAATGGCAGGAGGCAAAGGCAGAGCCTCAGATGAGTGAAAGCAAGCATTGCCTCCACCTGAGCCCTTGATTTTGAGTCCCTTTGGACAACTGGCATCTGACGGCTTGGTGCTAGGAGCAGACAGCTGCCAGGAGAGTCAAAGCCAAGAAAAGCTGGCCGTTGTTTGTCAGACATGGGCAGCACGTGCCCGTCCGGCTCAGAAGACCAGGCGCCCAAGGGAGGGGAGCACCTGGCTGGGCAGAGCCAGCGGCCGAGAGCAGAGCAGACAGTCTGCAGGGGACAGCACGAGGAGCCCTGGGGACACGTCTTTTCTGCTGGGGTGTCCTGCTCTCCTGCATGACCCTTAGGCTCCTCTGGAATAGCCCGGCTCAGCGGCTGGCACCCTTGCTGCCAGCAGGCATCATCTTCCAGCTGCCACCTGAGCCCAAGCCTGGCACAGGGAGCACTGGAAGCATTTTCCCGTGCGCTGGTTTGAACTGGGGCTGTGATGGGCTGCTCACTGCGCAGTTCAGGAGAAAGCAGTGCTAA
The DNA here is from genome assembly GCA_013398295.1 of Chionis minor. NCBI lineage: Eukaryota > Metazoa > Chordata > Aves > Charadriiformes > Chionidae > Chionis > Chionis minor. Next base: position 141,363 of record VZSF01007798.1, on the reverse strand, counting down.
CGACATCGCCCCAGATGCCTCCCAGTACTTAACAGAGTCGTGAGCAAACTATGTCCCTGGAGACATCATTGCAAATTCATAAAATGACAGCAAAAGAGCCCCAAACGCTTGTGTTTGAAGTTAGTTGAACCAATATTCATTAAAACAAAATCGCAAATGCGGGCCCAAACCCCAGCTCCTGCACTTAGGGGACTTCTTAGATGTAAGAAGCAGCAGCCAGTTGTCTGGCAAGAGGGGAGGGGAGCAGCACCCAGGATGGTCTCCAAATAGGAAGCTTCCACACTCTGGCCTCATCATCCCAGATGGACTCAAGACCTCGCCAGGCTTACGCAGCAGCTAGTCCCCAGCTGGTGCGTGGTGCAGACATGCTGCTCGTTTTCTGCCTCAGGGACCCTGGTTGCTGCCATCAGGAGAGTCCGCACAAGTCCTACAAATAGTCCAAACAGCTTGGAGTTAGGTTTACAAATGTTAGTGGCTATTGGGAGCTGCTTTATCTTTTATTAAGGCAGCCGGGCTTGGTTGCAGGAAAGGAAGGAGGAGAAGAGGACAGAAGAAAAATGGTCTGTAAAACTCAAGGATATTTGGAACAGCCTCTGGGGAAAAGAAAAAAAAAACACCAAACCAAAAACCTAATAATTTTTAAGTCAGTTTCCTCATTTTTGAGGATTTTTGGTTTTTTAAATGATTTTTGAACTACTGTCAGGTTGCCAAGGCTTTCACGGGGGAAAGAGAAACCCCTTGATATTCTGGGTAAGTAGCAAAGAAAAATGGGATTTACCCATCAAAATCTATGCATCTTCCATCACTGTGCAAGCACCTGTAAGCAGATTCCACAACAAAGTGATCCTAGTAATCGTACTGTCCTAAATACTGGTGAAATATCCAGGGTAACGTTAAACTTGATGGCTCTCTAAGTACGAGAGGACCTTTTGGCTTTTACAGGCATACAGTAAGCTTGGAATTTTGGATGCAAACTAGAGCCCCTGCGCTCCGGCAGGGCCACAGGATTCGCCCTGCTCCTCCCTGGGAGGGATTCCTGGCTCCGTGACCGAGCCTGACAACGGCCAAAGTGAAACAAATGACACCAATGATTCAGGCTGCTGCCTCTCTGTGCTGTGCAGAAACTGCCGAAAACCCCCATTTCTGGTTATGGAGCGGCACGGCCAGCTGAGCAGCCTGTTGGTTTGCCATCAGCAGCCATGCACAGCACAGCAGCTTCACCCACAAGAACTGGGCTGAGGAGCACCAGAGCAAGGCATCCATCCTCCAGAGGCATTAGAAGGAACACTTCCTGGGTGGTCAGCTCTGGTTTTGGGGCAGCGGAGGTGTTCTCTGTCAACACGGCACAGCGTCTGGGTCAACACAGGGACACTTGTCACTGGAGGCGAGTAACCAGCACCCTGCCAGAGCTTGGAAGGACCTGCGCATGTGCCTCACCCCAGGGGTGCACACACACATGGACACACACCTACAGTGTACACTGGCCACCTTGTACTACTTGTCCAGGAGCAGAGGAGACAGGGAAATCCATCATTTCTACAACCAACCACCTGCTGCATCTGTGGAGACCCACATTGACGCGGGGCATTTTCATTCCTGTTGTTCCTCATTGTCTAATACAGCAAAAAAACCCCTGAAGCTGCACCACTTTTTCCTCATATCCCTCACGGCATAGGAGGGGCAGAAGGAGGAAGATGGGGATCCCTTCTCTGTGATGCTGTCAGTGTTGTGGAAATAGGAAGTTGTGAGCACTGAAGCCACTCAAGAAACAGGAACAGGCATGCTTGAAAAGATAAACTCCGGCCTCCAGAAAACACATTTCAGAGAAGAAAAAGTCAGGACATCTCACGACTGTCAACGGCAAAGAACTGCTTCATCTTTCATTATTTATATTTGTTATTCTCTTGTATTATTTTCTAAATTTCCATTGTCATCAATTGATCCTTTTTACAAATGTTTCACAGATTAATTTCTTCCCTTTTTGCCTTTCTTCTTGGTTTTCCCTATTTTAATCCCTATTTCTAGTTTCTCTGCTGTGTTGTCACTGATTCAGCTTTCAGGCTGGCAAGTCTACCTCCTCCTTTTCTCTCTATTTCTTATCACGTTTAATTTCCTCCTCCTAGCTTTCTCTCCCCTTAGGCCAGGTCTGTGCTGAGACTGCTGTGGCTCTTCTCACTCAGAGGGACCAAAATAAGCTTGATTGTGTGGTGAAGGCTTTTAAAAAAGAAAAAACAAAAAAGAAAAAGAAGTCTATGAGGAACAGCCTGGCGTGAGCACTCCAGAGTGGTTCACCAGGCTGCAGTCTAAGGACAGAATTCAGCAAGGAATAGATTATGATTACCTAGCAGAGGTGGTTTGGGGCATAATCGAGCACGAGCAGTCAGGGACAGCAGTACAGGACATAAGCTTGAAGGTGGGCAGCAGTAGACTGATGGCAGAGGGTTTGGATCTGAGCTGTCTACTGGGGGAGCAGGATGGGAAAGCTTTGGGGCTGAGTTCAGGGCACAATAAGGTTTAGGGTGAGCCATCATGGTGGAGTGGGTTGTAACGACCTTGAAGCAGGGATGAGAGTGGCCCAGACTTTCACAGGAATAGCTGATGGTGAGCCAGCCTGGTGTCTTGGGGTGAGTTCTTGGGCTGGAAGTTTTAACGCACCCACCTGGCAAAGAGCCTTTGCAGTCCTGCAGGCTGGAAAGCACTTTAGAGTTTGCATTTTCTGGGGCTCGGGTTGCTACCATGTGGGTATATTTTAGGGTGACACCTCTGTGTATAACAGCAGTAGAGGTTCATTGACCTCCATGGGGATCTGAGCTGATTCCACCACAAGGAAAAATCTTCTTAAAATAAATAGGGCACCAGGGACCCAAGCCATTCGCTGTCACTGCCTTGGGGGCAATTGTCAGTGAATTTGGAGACGAGAGCTGATATGTCATCCAAAAAGAAAGTGGTCCACGGCAAGTGTTTGCGGGAAGGGAGATTGAACAAAGCCCCGCTGAGCAGAGCAGTAGGGTGTCTGAAGAGGACAATCTTGGTTGAGAGCTCCCTTCAGGGTCAGTTTAACAAGCTGTGTGACATCTGACTCCAGTTAAAAACAAGAGGAAGGCCCAAGGGACACTGTGGGAATAGCAATAGCAGGTTTCCAGTGGTTAAGGTCTTGTGTCAATGACTGCCACAATACAAGATCAAAGACTGCAGGCTACGCAATTGCCAGGCTGTGTTAAGTGTTGGTAGTGCGTGTAGAAAGAAAATGATGGAGGTGGATGTTCTCTGGCTTGGTCATCTACAATACAATGTTCTGCAAACCCATAACTAAATATTGCTGAAAACCCAGGCTTTAAAGCCAAGTCACTTTTCACAATTAAATCCATCCAATGTCTCTGGCATTAGCCTTTCCCTCCTGGCCAGGCTCAGTAAGTGTGGTGCTCACAGACATTTTGTAATGCTGAGTTTGAGGAAATCCAGGCACCTCCCAGAGACCTTTTCTTACCTGCGCTCTGGCTTGGCTACGTGCGTTATGTACCAGTGGCTCTGCAGAGTGGCTCAGAGTCACTGCAGGTTTCCAGTGGTTTGCACACAAACCAGAAATCTTTGGCCAATTCAGATTAATTCTTGGAGGGTTTCCATGGGATGTCTGGTCCTGGGAAGAAAAGCTTCAGAGATACACCCGCCTGGAGCAGGTGAGTGCTACTGTCAGTGCTCTGGGAAATGAGGCAGTTAAGGACATTCAGAATAAATGTCAAGAAATTGCAAGGAGAGTCACCTGCTCATTATTTTTATAAGTTCTTGCTGAAAGAATGCTTCTTTAGGTAGCAAATGATAGTGCCGTGAGAAGCATAAATGTCATGTCTTTTTTTTTTCTTAATTCACACTAGGCAGAGGCATCTGGCTGTTACAAGTTTCTGATAATGAAGGGCATGTAATAGTGACCCCCATATAGCATAAGCGAGCCCTGTTTAACATGCTCATGCTTCCCTAGCTGTTCATTACGAAGCTGGCTGTGCCTGATGCAAACTCAACCATCCCATTATTGCTCTGCTTTTTATTTGGGGATTACTTGAGCAAGCTGAGAGCTTTGGTCTTTGAGGGAGTACGTTTACACTTGAAGTACTTGTGCATTTATTATAAGTGGTGTTCAGGGTGGGAGGGTCATGGATCAATAGGATGCAGCTGGACTTAGGAAGCAGGAGGAAAGAGCATCGCGTGTACTTCAGTTCTCTCCATCCTGAAGTTGGGGCATTTGTAAAGATGTGGTATTTGTTTGGTCCAAGTATTACTGGCAGAGGAACAGCATGTGGCCACCACTGGGGTAACGAGGCCTCTCCCAGCTTTGAGTATGTGCCAAGCAGGCAGGAGGGCAGTGGGTGTGCAGGGAAAGGGGAATTAGGACCTGAATGTCAGCTCAATGCAGGGCTCACCTGGGCTCCAGAGGTGGCTGGGTGCCTGGAAGCTGTAAAGCAAAGTCAGACCAATGCTCGCCCATCTCACGTGCCTGATCCTCAGCGGGGGAGCATGCCCGGCTGCCATGGCCATCCAACTTCCAGAGCTGGGCCAGGAGTTCCTCTTCTGTCTGTCACCTTGTACTAGGTCTTTTGTAGACTCCTGGCATCCTCTGAGGTTCACCAGACTGATCTCCGTGCTTCAAGTCACCAAGTCCATGTTTGCCCCTAGATTGCTTATGGACATGTTGACTCCCAGAGGAGTTGGAGCAGAAAATCTAGACTCACCACCAAATATTTTGTCTGTGCTTTAAGGACTCTGCAGGACACTGACCTGCTGGATGTGAGACCATCAATAAAGATTTTCCCCTAGAGCAATGGGAGTTAGGTGCTTTTGAAAATGGTTCCATTCTCCTCCCCTCCCTTCCCCTAGAAAAGGAGCTGGGGGTGTTGGTTGGCAGCTGGCTGAACATGAGCCAGCGTGTGCCCAGGTGGCCAAGAAGGTCAATGGCATCCTGGCTTGTATCAGGAATAGTGTGGCCAGCAGGACTAAGGAGGTGATTGTCCCTCTGTACTCAGCACTGGCAAAGCCCCACCTTGAATACTGTGTTCAGTTTTGGGCCCCTCAGGACAAGAAAGACATTGAGGTCATAGAATCATAGAATCACCTAGGTTAGAAGAGACCATTAAGATCATCGAGTCCAACCATCAACCTAATGCTGTCAAAACCACCAACCGTGTCCCTCAACGCTACGTCTACCTGTCTTTTAAATACCTCCAGGGACGGCAATTCCACCCCCTCCCTGGGCAGCCTGTTCCAATGCTTGACAACCCTTTTGGTGAAGAAATTTTTTCTAATATCCAACATAAACCTCCCCTGGCACAACTTGAGTCCGTTTCTTCTCGTCCTATCACTTGTTACTTGGGAGAAGAAGGTGCTGGACCACGTCCAGAGAAGGGCAATGAAGTTGGTGAGGGGTCTGGAGCACAAGTCTTATGAGGAGCAGCTAAGGGAATTGGAGTTGTTTAACCTGGAGAAAAGGAGGCTGAAGGGAGACCTTAATGCTCTCTACAGCTACCTGAGAGGAGGGTGTAGCAAGGTGGGTTTTGATCTCTTCTCCCAAGTAACAGGCGATAGGACAAGAGGAAAAGGCCTTTTGCTGGAAACAGTTATTTAAGAAACAGAGCTTTGGGGTTTTTTTCTGTGCTCCTCAAAATCTGCCTCATTCCCAGCCCCTTTTGAGAGTATTATGGTGAGCAGCACACTTGCATTCTTGACCCCTGCCAAGAAAGGGTTGATTTTCCTTGCTGCTGGCAGCGGACCCCCAGTCCCATCACTTTTAGTTGGGGTTCTGTCTTACAAGCAGCTGTCTCCACAGGCAGGAAGAAGAAAGGTGCCCATCTCCTCCTGGAGGCATGTACATGCAGATGGTCCAGTGGCCGTTCTGGGGCACTCTGTTCCCCAGGAGGCGGGGAAGGGAAAGGACAGGCAGCATTTTCCCATGGCAGACAGCTCCAGGGAAGAGTCGCAATGCCTCACTGCCACTTCCAAGCAAAAGCTGTCTTTCTTGGGGATGGTAGCAGGGTGGAAGCCAATGGGGCTTTTCTTGCTAATCCAGCTCTGCATGGGACTCCTTCTCTTGGTGTAGCAGAGCCTTGAGGGAGCAATGTGTCATCACCTGTATCTCCGCGTTGTAGCCTGCAGGTGGGGAAACATGTTCTGTGGGTAGGAAAGCTCCCATAGTGTCTTTTGTTCAGCAGAAGACATCAACGACTGCAGCTCTGCTGCCTCCTGACACAGTCAGGCAGGTGCTTGCTTGCTTTTGGACCTCTTCCTGATGTGGTAGCTGGGGAGATTCACTGGCAGTTGCCACCTGTGTCCACAAAGACACCTCCTCTAGGCTGTGACCCTGAGCAAGAGCCAGCACATCTGAAAAAACATGAGGCACACAGATCAGCGTGAGCACGCCCCAACAGACCCGCTCCAGAGAAATTCCAATGCGCTTTCCAGCAACCCAGGGCCTGATGCCACCAGGATGCTGCAATGCCCACAATCGTTTCAGTAGCAGCGATCAGCAGACATTTCCGGAGCACGTTCACGTGGAGTGAAATTGGGCCAGCAGCCAGCATGGATCAGCTGCAGGGCCACGACAGCACGGTGCAGCAGCCAGCCCCCTCTCTGCCCTACGGCGGGTGGGGGGGTTGTACCCCTCTCCCTTTGCCAGGCTCATGGCATGCATATAACACAGTGTGAGTCAGAAACGGAGACAACCCCGTCTTCCTGGGTGCTCCCTTATGTTATCAGTGCTCTCGGGCACCGCTGCTGTGCTCCGTGCAGACAGGACGCCCCCTCGCCATCCCCGCAAAGGATGCTCCGTGCACCGGTGGCCAGGGGAGAGCTGGGAGCTCACTCTGCTCATCACAGCTCCAGCTCGGGCAAGGAGCCCGTGCGCGGCCACGCTGCTGTCATGACTCCTCTCATCAGCAGTAATTTCATTAGGGATGAAGCCCAGCTACAGCTTTTGTCCACCAATGAACAAAATCATCTTAAACTTCCCCCTCTGAACACACATTTCCTTTCCAAGATCACTAATCTCCCCCTCTGTGGCTTGTTTAGAGGAGGCTGCTCCCACACCATCCCAGTCCCAGCACTTACTGGGACAGGCTGGGACCCAGCTGCCTGGGTCAGCATCATTCCCAGACTCGGTCTCTGCTGGAGCATCCAAGTGGGCACGGCTGAAATTTTAATCAAATTGCTGGCGCCCCACACCAGGCCAGAGCCTTCCTGATAGCACTCGAGTAGATGGAAATGTAACATTTGAATGAATGGCCCTTTAATTACGCTTTATCTGCCCTGCTCTTTTGCTTCCCGCTGCAGAAAGCCAAGTGAATGTTAATGGGAAGTGGCTCTGCAGGGCGGCTCACAACCTCACACCTGCTTGCTTTCATGCTGCTGGATGCCTGCACAGAGTATTAATTAAGCAATTAAGGCAAAGGAGGTGTCTGCTGGTCTGCAGCCCTAGTAAAATGCTCCCTTCAAGGAGTTTGGGCTCTCTTACAGCACCTGCCGTTCGTGGCAATCCGCTGTAAGCTCCTGGGACTGGTGCAAAAGGCTGGCAGAAATGGTCGTGTCTTAGTCAGGCAAATGCAGCATTTAAGCTGCACAATGAAACCAGCTCTTTCAGGGATTTCATCTGTGCAGAGGCTTGGCCTGACCTTTCATTTCTTTTTTTTTTTTTGGGGGGGTGGGGTGGGAGGGGCAGCTCACTCTGCTCTGAGAAAAGCACCATTCCAGCAGAATACAAAAGCTTTAGAAAAACTCCCTTAGCAAAACTGTTTTAAGAGTCTTTTGCGATCTGTAGTTTGGAAATGAATGCCGCTGTACTGCGGCCCAGCTGAGCTGTCTGTGAGAGCCCAAGTGAGGAGCATGTTGCACAGGTTCTTCTTGGGCCAGGCTGCTGCATTTCTGCTGCCTGTGGAGAATATGGGAGATGCTGCGTCAGTCTCAGATGTATCTCACTGCTGTTACGTGGGGGAAGGAAATGGAGATAAGCCATCAGGCAGGGTTTGACTAGAGATCTTGGAGAATTCACCATCTATTGTCCTTTCAGCCAAATGCAACAGAGAAGGTGAAAAAGGGCAAAGATCCCTTCAATAGGGATTTGTTAATTGATGGGGCAGGCGGTCTACACCGGCCAACCTGGAGCCCCATGTGCAGGATGGGAGGTGGGATGGATTCCTGAACGGATCAGTCTATTTGCCTCTTGGAAGGACGCGTCAGAGCGTTTGTATCAGTGCTCCACACGGGGGTTCAATGAGATCACAGGCAGCCTGACTGTGAGACATCAGCTCAGTGACATCACAGATCCCATTGACTCAGGCATTGATATCCAGTCCTGCTTCAAATAGGTGGGATGTCCTGCAGCGCCAAGTGCCCCTGTAACCTAAGGAGTCCTTTGAGAGCTGACCAGGAATCTCCACTGGAAGGAGCAGGTCTGGCTGCCCACCCAATTTGCCATGTCTGATGCGCTGAGCACAGGACTCACCCACCACATCCTACCTCCCACTCACCCCACTTATCCCAGCTCCAGGGCCCCCCTCACGTGCCGTAGCCTAAAGGCAAGTGCAGCTGGTTGAACCTGTGTTTCTCTAACCCACCTGCTGAGGTCACCTTGCAGAGAGGCCATGTCTCAGAGATGGCACATCACAGTGTCCTGTGGCCAGAGGAACTCTCCAGGGAACTTTTCCAACCCCAGCTGCAGCCTGCGATCCTGCCTATTGAGGAACCCTCTCCTCTTACTTTGTCCCTGTGGACAATCATGGCCACTGTAAAAAAAAAGATACCTCAAAGATACTTGTCTGACACTGACAATTTCTTTGCTTAATCCCAGGGAGAAGCAAAACCGGGAGAACCGGGGAGACAATTTTTGCTATCTGGCCATGTACAGTCTGAGAGAAGAGGAATCTAGGGCTACAGCTGGGCATCTCAAAAAACTTTCTATTTGTCCTGCAAACAGGCAAAAGAGCTTAAGAGAGTCACAGGTGTGAGTCACAGGAACACTGGCCTAGAAAATGTCTCCTAATGGGTTAACAAATTCATTTACAGTAACCTATTGTTGCCTTCCAAATGAGGAGTGCTATTAGACATGTTGTATAAGGGCGGTTAAAGAGCACTGATCAAGGATCACAGCCATTGGGAGGGAAATTAAAACCTGCAGCCAGTCAGCTTGGACTGAAGGATTGTCCCTTTTCAGGTGCTCCGGTGTTTCCTCTCTTAGCTTCTCTGAACTTTCTTTGGCTTTTACATGTCACAGCTTCTCCTTCTCCCCTGAGCTTCGCAGAACTTCCGTCATTACTTTGGCTCAGAATGGCTGATGTTGGCAAACGACCAGCTAAGCCATTGTCATAGACTAATAGAAAGACTGAGGTTGCAAGGGACCTCTGGAGGTCTCTATTTGCCTATTCTGCTCCAAGCAGGACTAACTCCAAACCTGGACCAGGTTTCTCAGTGCCTCACACAGATGTGTTTTGAAAACTTCTAGGGATGGAGATCCTCCCTACCTTCCTGGTCCTGAAGGTGAAGAATGTTTTCCTTATGTTCAGTGGGAATTTTCCCAGTTGCAATTCATGTCTATTGTATCTTAATCCTCCCTGGGAAGATTTTGGCTCCATCCTCTCCATAACCACCACCACCTTTAGGTTACCTTTTAGGTAACTGTTTTCAGTTTTGCATTTTATCACGGCCACTCTAGTTTTGATTCTGCCATTCATTCCAGCTGGGATGAATTCATTATTCACAAGGGTGAATCCTCTCAATTCTGTCCTGTAAACCGGGAATCAAAACTCAAAAGAGGATCAGTCTCGGGACAGACCTATCTGAACAGTGCTCCTGGTTTGACAGAGATCTTGTTAGGAGCTGAGAACAGCCCTTCACCTACTTGCACCCCCATCCTCTTAAGAAATCTAGAGTATATTTCCCTGGTTTGCTCAGAAGACATCGTATTGCACTGTGTTAAAAGCCTTAAAGTCAATATATTTCACATCTATTGCTTCTTTTTATCCACTGGGCCAGTTACTGTCAAAAAAATTGGTCTGATTTGAAATGATTTGTTTCTGACAAATCCCAGATGGTTCTTTTTCATCACCTAGAGATATAATATGCACTTATAAACTGAAGGCTTTGTACTTTGTTCTTCTTCTTTCTGATATCAAAGCCAGGCTGAGCCAGTGACGCCATTTACCCCCTCACTGCTGTCTCCATGCTGCCCTTCTTCAAGTCCTCCCCCACTTCCCTAATGTGAGTTCGGGAAGATATGTCTTGGCTCAGAGATGAGAGAGCTGGTGCAAGATTCACCAGGCCCTGCCACCTTCTACGCACGCCAGGGACCAAAATGAGTCTGACCGGCCTGCGGTATCCCAAGTTCTCCTTTGTCCTCTCTTCTGAAACTGGCTGTGACAGTAGGCTTTCTACAGATGTTGCGCACCTCCTCTGAACTCTTTCATCTTCTAAAGAAGGTAGAGAGTGGTCTGACATTGCTATTAGCCAGCCCTCTGAGCTCCCTAGACATGTCCTGCCTTGTTCCATAGACTGAGATGGGTTGAGATTTCTCAAGAGATTCCTGAATTGATCCCCCTCTGCTACTGACAGTTGTTCTCCTGGAAACCCTTCTTTAAGCACAAAGGCCTGGGAGATGTTGTCAATGGAAACAGATACAAAGGAGACATTGGTTTTCTCTGCCTCATATGCACCCCCTGTCACTAAATTAATTACACATCCCATTCAACAGCGTACTTACACTCCCCTTGTTTATTCCTTCCCTTTTAATGGGACTGCTTGACATCCTTTGGCACTTTCAATTTAAGATGAGCTTTGACTTTCCTAACATGCTACCTGCATGCTGGAACAATGCTTCTGTATTCCTCCTGTCTAGCCTGTTCCTCCCCTTCCACCTCTTCTGTGTGTCCTTGTTATGTTGGAGCTCAGTCAGGAGTTCCTTCTTTAGCCAAACTAGTCACTGACTTTTTTGAATGCTCAAATTCAAATGCTCAAAAAATGCTTTTTTGAATGCTTGGGGGAAGTTGCCCCTAACCACCTACCAGTTTTTCTGAACTCCTCTACCCTTTAGAACTACCACGCATGAGATCCCACCTACCAGTTCCTCCCAAAACCAGAAGTCCTCTCTCCTCCCCAGACCTACTCTGTCTGTCACCGCAAAAAAAAAGAGGCGATATCATTATCGCATCTCCAGTCAGCTCCTCCTTGTTTGGAGGATGTGCATCCAAGAAGCTGTGTTAAGAAGTTGTCCCAGACATCCTCCAGACACCGCTTGGAGTGTTTCTCTCCTGCTCGGTTGCCCTTCCAGCAGATATGGGAAAGACTAAAGTCTCAGAAAAGAGTGAGGATCTGCAATCTGGAAACTTTCTCAAATTATTTAAAGGAGATGTTGGATGTTGTCCACTCCCTCACCCTACAAGTGACCTGTAGCACACTCTGACCATGATGTCACCCTTAGTGGCCTCTCCTCTGAGCCTGGCAAGCAGGGTCTCACCCAGCCTGTCACCCCTTCCATAGAAGTTCTATACATCTCCTCAAACAAAGCACGTTCCTTCCTCTTCTCTGCCTGTCTTTCCTTAACAATCCATATCTGCCCACCACAGCAGGCTTTCCCACAGCATATCACCTATTCCAGCAATATCACGGTTTGATGTCCTCACATGGAGCTCTGGCTTTTTGCTTCCGATGTGTTTGCATGATATGGGTCCCCTTTGAACCTACATTGTATTTCCCAGGAGCTTCCAGTGCTTTCTCATACCTATCACTGTGTCACAGGTGTGACATCAACATCCATTCTCTTACTCAACTGCCAGCTGTTACCACCATCCCACAGCATGCCCAGTTTAAACCACTCCTCACCAGCTTGGGAAGCCTGGTGGTAAAAATGCTCTCGCCCCACTTTGTCAGGTGGATCCCATCCTTGTCCAGCTGTCCTTGCTTACCACAGACGGACAAATGTCATAGGAGCCAAAGCACTGCCTATGACACCAATCAAGCGTTAACTCATGGGGTGAGACCTTTCCTACCCAACTCTTTCTGGTTTCCCTTGCAGGATCGAAGATAACAATATCTGGGCTTCTACATCCTTCTCTCTCACCCTTGCAAACCTACAGCCATTCTTATTTTCTTACAGGTATACCTTGGCAGCAGCGTTGTGCCTGTCCTGATTTGCAACAAGTCATAACAGTCTGAAAGCCAAAAAAGCCTCAGCAGCACCTCCAGAACATCCAAGATCCCAGGTCGCTGGCAACCTACAAACCTCCTGTGATGTATCAGTGCCTCCATCCTGCACAGGAGGGAACTTGTGATGGCCAGCACCAACTTCTGCCTCTTGCTCCTAATGCTTTGTTTAGGCCTGGTTGAAACCTCCATTCACAGGGCTTGGTCCCCTTCCTTGGCTATGAAGGGTCTGCATCAATTTGCTAACACCAATCAGGAGTCAGAGAAAGGTATTTTCCCATGCTGCCCAAAATCACAACAGTCCAGTCTCCCCCATCATGGAAGTCTTCATCCAGAACTCTTTCTAGCCCCATCTCTTGCTGTCCTTCTCCTTTGAATCACAGAGCTCGGGCTTTTTTGTCTCTTCAAGATCTCTGCAAAGACCCTGTCACTCTCATGTTCATCCTCCCTGCAAGTGCAGTCTGCTCCTTGCCCCCACAGCTCCTCCATCTGCGAAATCAGCATCTCAAACAGCGCTTGCCTCCCACCTCTGAGCCCACCATCACCCCCAGCCCCTGGAGAGGCACCAGCCTCTCCCTGCAGTTACAGACCACTGGTGCAAGCCCTTTTAATGAGGGGCCCACCAACTGGGAAACCGCCAGCAGAAGCAGTTAGCTGGAGAAACATCTAGATACCAGAAGAAAACAAAAGCGACAAACTGCATTTAAGAAAAACAAAACAGATAGAAAAACAGAGCTAAAAAGAGATGGACAGACAGATAAACCTCTCAACCAATGCACCCATAGAACAGCTGTGTGTGAGGTGTAGGAGAACAAAGAAGAAACAGAAAACCACCCAAACCCCCTTACCTAAATGAATAAAAAACAATGAAAAACACCCCCCAAAAATCTCCTGGAGGGAATGAACAACAACAAAAAGACTAAGAAAAGCCGCTTCCCCTCCCAACAGCCTCAAAAAGGTGGTCTGTCCAAATAATTAAGTAATAATTGTTTCACCTTGCCCTGTGACAACATGTCACTCTTGGGTACTCTCAGTTTCTTCACCCAAAGAACCGCCAGTGTTCTAAGGAATGCTGAATATTAGCACGAGGAGCAGGAAAGGCTTGCACAGGCCTGTGGCGTGCAGGGGGACATGCTAGGACAGAGAGACAAATCAGTCCTGGCAGGTCAAAATCCGGCACGTTGAATCCTGCTTTTCCATCCCCCGAGCTGCCAGCTGAGACCTGAGCAGCGTGATGCGCACGGTGCTCGCCTGGTCTTGCCCCGTGTGCTGGGCTCGTTACGGAGTGACAACGGCTGTGCTGGACAGGGTGCCTCCTCATTTTCTTGATTAGCTGCAAAATGAGAAGGTGAAGTTTTTTCTGCCCTCATTGGAATAACATATATCTGAAACAGAGGTATTATAACTACTTATATATAACTTATGCAATGTATATATGTATTTATGTATTGTATGCATATATCTACCTATATGGCCTTTAAGATTGTGCCTTGAGCTGTGATATAAACGACAACGTTTTTTGGTTGCAGCATTGATCTGACAAACATTTACAGCTTCTTGCATTGCATGCGGCAGTGCATCTGTCTGCATGAACCCTGCCCTGCAACCTGCTGGTGCCCAGCGGTGCGCCCACTGAAGATTCAGCTGCCTTTTAATGAGTGTTTCCCCTGCAAACGCGTCCTTCTGCAACGTATCTGTCATCTGGTGAGAGGATGACCATTGCTCATCCGCCCCAGCTGGCTTCAGTGTAAAGAAGCAAGATTTGGGGAGTTTATAAACTGAATTTTCCAGCACTGCTTGACAAGAAGACCGCAGATCGAGGGCTTCAGCTCTGGAGAGCTGCATGCATTGCAATGGGTTGGCAGGCACCTTGAAAGTCAGCTGGTCTCTCTGATGTTGGGGTTTTCTTTTCCCAGAGGAACAGGCTGCCGCGTGGAAATCCGCATTACCTGGAAATTATTCTGACAGCAGGGCAAAGTGGAAGATGAATAAAAGTGACTCTAATCCATCAAAGCACGGATCAAACCACAGTTGCACAGTTTGTCAGAGGTACAAAACAGGAAACAAATATGCGCACGAATGTTCATGTTTACTGAAGATCCTTTTCCTCAAGGTCTGTCCTCTAGTGACTGTGGAGAGATTATGGAGCTCATCCAGACCAGGATGAGTCAGACTCGCTCCCGGGAAATGCGCATGTCTGCAGCGGTCCTCTCGCTGGACAGGAGCCCTGAAGCCTTGCTGGACACCTTTATTAATACCTCGGGAAAGCAGGGCTCTCCAATGAGAGTAGCAGCCTCTCTTCTTTCCCCAAACCTGTTTGTTTCTTGAGTACAAACAAAGAGCAGTGGACACTGGGGAGTGTCAACACAGGCAAATTTATCACTGAAGAATATGGAGCCCTTGATCTCATTTTCCTAAGTCTTCAGAAAAAAACATCAATTCTCTCCTTAAGCTGTTCAGCGAGTGTGCCTTAGCGTGGGGCTGAAGGAAAAGCACATGGACAAAACTACATTTTTTGGGTTGGTGTGCACTCTGGAAGACATTGAACCTGAACACAACACAGGACATAAGGGCAGCCAGAAGTACAGCTATAGAGCCAGTGCTGCCCTGCTTCTTTGTGGAAATACAGAGTTTTCACAACAGCATTATTGGGATGGTAAGAAAATGGACAAACGATGAGTGTGAATTTGATCTTATTCACAGGGCAAATGTTTGAACTTGCTGAAATTCATCAAGCTTTGGGTATTTGTGATTGTTTGGGCTGTTCCCAAGCACCTACCCAGCCCAAGCCCTACATCACAGCAACGAAGCCAGCACAGATGGCCATGCTTTGCCGTCACAGGCAGAGAAGCCAGTTCCTTCTCTGCAAGGACACCTATGGCACCATCAGGTAGGTAAGACCTCCTGATGTCCTCCTGACATCCCCGTGAGGGCTTCAAACACTGCTCAGCAAGTCGGTAGAGTGCTCATGCTCTGAACCATTCCCATGATGAGGAGGTGTGCCCTGGGATTTTGCCTGAGGAGCAGAATAAGACCCCTGTGTCACAGGAAGGATAGCGGATCCCAGAGGCGAAGCATTTACAAGTAAAGTAATTCACTAGTTTCCAAGCCAAAGTCAGTAGTGTTCGTAAGAGCATCCCTATTTCCATCCCTACTTTATCCACCTGAAAAGGTTGACCAGAGTTGGCAGCTCTGATGATTCAGTCCTCAGAGAGCTGTTATTTTTCTTACAGCCCCAACTGCAAGAGTCAGGGGATTACATGAGACACTCAGTCTTGAATGAAAATCATATCAGAGCCAAACTTGTGACTGCAGAGAAAAGCTGGAAACATGATTCCTAACAGCTCCAAAAAATAGAAGGCAAATAAACAGAGCTGGAGTTTATTAATTTTTAAAATCTCATTATTTTTGGACAGCATAATGTTTTCTGAGACCTGAGTCAAGTGTTTTGAATGCTGGGAGTTGGTGAGGGAGCTGTGGAGTGTCTCAGTGCTCTGCTGCCCACATTCATTGCAATCAGATAATGAGCTATAGACAGGCTTGTCTCAAAGCCACCGTCCACCGTGTCTGTTCCCTGACAGTGTTTCTGGTACGTTGCCGGTGCATGTTATTTTTTTAGTGTGATAGAGTGCTTGATCTCCCAGAAGAGATTGTAGAAGGAGTTGAATCAGGAAGCGTGGCACATCCGCACACTCACCTCAGCATCCCAGAAGCTGAAATCAGGTCTTGGAAAAAGGAATTTGTTGGCTTTTAGCCTGGCTCACTTTGTGGCCGGCTGTGCAGTCCCCCATCTACCCCTCTGCCGGGGCCCTGGGGGGGAGCGGGTCGGGACAGGACGGGCCCCATCCTGGCACAGCCACGGCGTGAGCGGCAGGGCTGAGCTCGGCGTGGCGGCAGACCAGCGGAGCGGTGAGACGATGCGCTCCCCACCTGCGACTCGTCCGCAAGGACAGTTGGGGGGCTTCCTCCTCCCGCCCCCCTCCTCTGCCCCCGGTGCTGTCTGCCAGCTCTGCTCGTCAGGCTGCACGGTGGACAAACGCCACCAGCATCGGAAGCAGATCGTGAGCAGCTCAAAGGAGCCGCGGTGCAGACAAGGCACTGCAGCCTGTTCAAACACAGCACGGAGCAAAGGAAGAGTATCCCTTCACTCTCCTCACCCAGAGCATCCCAGAAAGCTCTCCGGCTCCTGGGTATTTGTCCTCAGGTGAAAGCAATGAGTGGGATGACTCAGAGATTGCCATCCTGTCCTGAAATGAGCTTATTCTGCAGCCTCTCTCTTCTCTCTGAAACTCACGCCCTGGTATAAGCAAGCAGGAAGATGAGGGGCCTCTCAAGTAGGGATTGCCCATGAGGCTGGTGTGATTTGAGCTCCCCTGTGTCACGCTGGAACCCGTTGCTGACAGCTGGGTCAAGGTATTTTGCTGCAGAGCGTTATTCAGGAGACAAGGTACATGCTTTTGTCAGACAGTCTTTCTGATGTGCTCAAGAGAGGGGTGAATGGTCTTCAGTGAGGGAGGAGAATGAAACAGAGATTATAATGTAAGTGATGTGGAGCATTGTACAATTCAAAAAAAAAAAAAAAAAGGGGGTTTGAAGTGAGCATTAAGCATTTCAGCAGGGATCCAAAGCTGATTTATAGGGAGTTTCTGAAAGGACGGTGTGGACAAGGGAAGGCAGAGGATGGTGCACATTTCACACCCGCATCCTTGTGCCCAGCAATCTGCCAGCGCAGCCAGGAGAGCCCAGATCCCTGCCCTCCACTCCTGTATTGCTCAGGAAAATGGGCTCAGCTGCATCCTGTCCCAATCTGGTGCTGATATCCTTGTCCTGGCCTCATCTTGTGCGTGCGAGGAAATGCCGGGAGCCCATGGCATCATGGGGTCTGTAGTGCCAGTGCAGTAGGTGCTCCGTATAACCCTAGGCTGAAAAGCACTGCTCTGTTTGTGGCATGAAATTTAGCAGCCAGGTTATGGTAACATGCATTTGTATGTGTGTCTATGAACGTGATGACAGTGTAGCCCAGTAAATGTAATTTTTGTCATTCCTAGTAGAAGCCAAAGGCATTTTATTGACCTGACGGCGTGGAGTCTCAGGACTGGTCTGGTCTTGCCTTGGCCTGAGCTGCTTTTAGCTTGTTTTTCCAATGGCCTAGCAATTAAGGAGCTATTACTGTTTTAGCTAAACTCTGTGCAGACCATGTATGCTAATGGCCTAACAAATCCATGAAACAGAGCCCTTTACAGTAAGTGGGGCTGTGGGAGGCTGTCGTGCAGCTTTCAAACTTTAGCTGGGAGTCAATGAGGAGGGAACATCAAAGTTTAACACTGGGATCTCCCAAATCAAGGAAGAGGAAAGCCCACCGTGAACCTCAGACTTTTCCCAGCAAAGGACTGAGGATGCTGGTGGCTTTCTGTGACTCCCCACCACCTCTCTGCCTGAGGAAGCCTGGCACTCTGGGCCGGGTCTAAGTACACTTAGACCCAGAGGGACATTGGAAGGGTGAGCACAGCACCAGAGAAAAGGACAGCCAATGGGAAGCTTTTTGTATAAAAATTTTGATTACATTACTAAACAGGGTTTTCTGTATGAATTAGATGTCTTGGGCTACTAGACTTCCAAAACATTAACCAGACTTGGCTCCATACATATGGTGTCTTCCCTTTTGACCATAATGAGATTTCAGGCATAAAAATAGCCTGGAGGCATGAGGCAGATCCTGAGCCCTGGGGAATTATGGGCTTTGTCTCCTGAGGTCTGTTCTCCAGCTGTTAGGACTCAGTCCTAGCATCTCCCACGCTGTCCTGGGGCAGGTGAGTGTCTGCATCTCCTGGGCACTGTCTCTTCAGCTACGCACTTTGAATAATTCAGCCCTATTTTGATATACTCATTAATGTTGTATTGGCAATTCACAGCCCGCAGCATCTTGTCAGCTATTGACTAAGACAATACTGAGAACTGCCAGGAACAACCCCAACCTGACCAGCTCTACCGCTCCCACTTAGGCAGTGACTGTGGTCACCATCTGCTGAATGAGCCTGGCAGTTTGCAAATGGTTTCAGGGTCTTCAGGAATAGTCTCAACCAGTTTGGGGATTTAGTTTCTCTGGATCATTCCAGACTCCCACATCTGGAAGTGAACTGATCCAGACTGGACTGGAGGGCCCTTTCTGTTGAGTCCACAAGCATCCAGCTGTGTGCTTGAATGCATCAGCCAAGATGAGAGTGACCGGTTGGCTCAGTAAGTGTACTGGCTGCACCCAAGGCTCTCATCTTTCCCAGGAACTCCCATGTCTCACCCTGGACATTGTAGCAGGTTGCATCTTTGCCTGCAAGGGCTGGGTTTCCAGCACCTCTGCTCAGCACAATTTGCCAACGTGCTTGGAAAACTCCTCCCTCAGCCCAGCCCTTGTCCCTTCCTCACTCACCCCACAGCCTGAGCTGGGAACAGGGTCAGCTCAAGTATTTTGCAGCTCTCTGTGCTCCAGCCTAACTCCTCCCTGCGCCTCTTTGCCATTTCTAGAGGAACTTGGCTCTGAGTGACTGATCTGGGTCCCGTGCCCAGGGCTGGCAGCAGAGCCCATGCTGCAGCTGGTAGAGGGGGAAAGTTGTTGGCTCAAGCCAACAAGGTCATGAATGAAGCACTATTTCCCTTGAAACGTCCCAGCAATGTGCTTACTGAGCACAGAAACACGGGTGTTTGCAGGGCAGGCCTGGAATTGGTTGTGTGCATGAGCTCCCAGGGCTTCCTGCAGCTAGTGCCTGGAAACACTTCAGTGGGAATCACAGCTTCAGTGAAAAGCTGTGGGGGATCATAGCAGCTCCTCTTTGAGTGTCACTGTTCCACACCCCACTGCAGCGCCCAGAAAATTCCATGACCCACCCCCCCAAAAAACAAACAAAAAAAAAAATTAAAAAATTGCCCTCCTCTCCTCGGGCTGAGCTGGGTTTAGTGGGAAAGTGGGGCAGCGTGACAATCCATTGCCCAGAGGATTATATCATGCTGTGGTCCTGCTGGGTGTCTGACCTTCCTCTCCTACCACCAGAGTGATGCACAGGAATAAACCCTACCAGGAAAAAACATCATTCTTGAGCCCCATTGCAGTGAGTAATGACCTTCCCATCCCATGCCCTTTCCCAGGTACAAAACCACCTTTGCCCCTGGTGCCCAGGGCACCAAGCCTTGGCAGCTCGCACCCTCTGCTTGCACATACCCCCATGTCCGCAGCGCACACTCTTAGCTAACTGGAAGCGTGCGCTGCCTGGCAGTGAATTAGGACCATTCTCCAACACTGCTCCTCTGCCATGTGCTGTTTGCCCTGCCAGCGCTCACCTGCTCTCATCCTGGTCTCTCCTGGCTGGCAACGGTCCAGCAGTGAGGATTCAGACCTGGCTGTCACGGGCTCCTCATGGCTGCTGCCAGGGCTGGCAGTGATCTGACAGTCACGTGGCACCAGCTCATGGGATCCCGGAGGGAAAGGCAGCGGCTGGACCTGTCAGGAATTACCGACTCCACATGTCACTGGCAGGAGCGTGATAAACCATGTTGTAGACCTTGGCACACAAGGACTGGGCATTATTTAAGCAATACAAATGGTTCAAGAGCCAGACTTCTGTTATGTCCCATAGTTCGTGGTGGTTTGACTGTCGGAGGGAGCTGAGCTGTTTCAGGAGGGCACGCAGGAAGGGACGTGTGGTCTCAGAGGTCGTGAGTTGTTAGAAACCCACAGATTGGCAGAATGGGAGCAGCCTTCAGCACAGAGGAGACATTAATAAAATGGATAAGAGGCTTTGTGGTGGGTCAGTTGGTTGCATGGGACTGTATGCAAGGGAAGAGGAGCAGGAACTGGCAGAAGTACTGGGCGAGGGTCCTTGTTTTGCAGGACTGTGGCTTTACGCTACTATGGAACACCAGCGTACCTGGCACAAGCGGTGCCACCAGTTCTGGCAGGCATGGGCACGTAGATGGTGTCCAAATATGTCATTACAGCCAACCAACCTCAGCAAGCAGGACTGAGACGTGTTTGTGAAATGTAACTCCTTGAGGGCTGACAGTCGGCTCAGGAGAGGCTTCTTCGCTCTGCTACCCACTGAAGGGCACGTGGTTTTGGGAACAGGGCACAAGAAGAGGGGTATTTTGGTGCCAATCTTCCCAGTGGCCAAGAGGTGTGCTCTGCTCCTCCTGAGCCCTGTCCATTGCTTGGCCATGAACACCTCAGATATGACACCTCCGTCATCATCCTGCCACCACCCTTCCAAGGTGCAGTGAGCTGATCTGATCTCCTGGCTGCTGGGAACTCAGCCACAGTAAAACAGATTTTTGCTTTTTAAGGCGCAAACAGTAAGGTATTCCCATCACCCTGTACTGATCCTGATATGGCCTAACTGCTTGGACAGTCTTGTTCATCCACCTACCTGGAAGTAGTTTTTATTTGCCCCTGGGTCTTGAGGGGAAAGTGTTGAATACGCACAGATCCATATACTGATCTGCAGAAAGCCTAATTTTGAAGGAACTCCTTCTGTGAGATGTTAGCCAGCTCTTAGTCCATTTATCAAGTGCTTGACTGATGCAGTTTGGTGCTAATTTCAGGCAGGTTTCCTAAGGAAGCGGGAATTATGTGATATTGCTGCCTGTCAATCCCACCATTGCCACTTCCGTCAAATTCAGCTGAGAGGCAGAGTTCTCAGAGATACTGTGTTCTTACAAATACCATGAATGCAGGTAACCAGGCTAGAGGAAACAGACCCAAATTAGTGCTCTGCTGAGAAAGGCTTCCTTCTGAGATCAACCAAATTGCTAGACACATAAGGAAGCACACAGGAGGCAGCCACAGGAAACCAAGCGTGATAATTTCTGCTGCCTGTGGAGCTATTTTTTAAACAGAATACTCTGTGACAGTAAATCAAACACCCAAGAAAATGTTAAAGCCTCTCAGTCTGAGAAACCGATTAAGCTCATGTAAGTAAGGGCTGCTCCTAGAAAACAAAATTTTAAAGAAAAAAAAAAAAAAAAGCAGTTTCCTGGGCTGGGGGATTGAAGTGGCTTAAAAAAACCCATTCAGCTGTAGCTCTTGGGTCAGCTTCATGCGGTATGAGTTTTCTGGCTTGGTTTGCCTCAAATCCTGGTGTCAACAGGGAAAGGATGCCACAATAGTGGAACATGCAGGCTGGCATGGGGTAGGCAGGATTGCCTCTTTTAGCAGGAGCGTTGGCCTATGACACCTCTAAGTGAAGCCCTACTTGTCAGACGAGCTTGTGTCTTCACCAGGAACAAGTCATGGATCTTGTTTCATCTCCATTCCTTGAGCACTCAGATCCCACCTGGCTGTGTCCATTATTTCCATTGGAAGGGAAGTTGCTGGCCTGGAGACCCCTTTGTCGTTTTGCTTTGCTCTTCTGGCTGTCCAGCACTAGCATTCACGGGATCTCCAGGATGCTCTTGTTTGCTCTCACATCCAGTAAAGAGTGACCACCACTGGGACAAGACCTCACAAGGCAGCTAGTGTGGGATTCCTGGGGAGAGCTGTCCTGAGCTCTGCTTTGCCATTTTGCCAGTTACAAGTGAAAAGGCTCCTTTTAGTAAAAAACCCATTTGTACTTGTGGTTTCCCATGTTTCCAAACCACTTCCGAAGCTCCTTATTCACCCACTTGCCAGCCATGGACATTTTTTTACTGTCTTCAGTTTTCCTTCTCAATTTCCTGCCTTCCCATCTTGTAATTCATACTAGTAACCATGGCTTCCTTCCCTTTCTCCATTCTTTCCATGTCACATTTTTATTTCTAATAGCCTCCCTCATTTTGCCACTAAATCAGTGTGGACTTTTAGGCAAAATTGTCTTCTTTCTGTGAGGTGAAATTATGACCTAATAAGCTCTCATTAAAGAACTTCCCATCTTCATTCACATTTTTTTTGATTAAAATTTCCCTCCAAAGTAATTCCACTCATACTTTCCCCCAGCTTTGGGAAATTAGTCTTTTTAAAGCGCCATGTGAGTGTGTGTGTCTACAGATATATAGAATTGGTTGGGACTGTTCTTTCTTTGCCTATATTAAATATAATCAGGTCATGATCATGGGTCCCTAGGCAACCACTAACTTCCAGCATGGTGATTAATTCATCTTTACCCATCATAACGAGATCCAAAATAAATTACCTCATGTTGGGTGCAATACCTTTTCTGTTAGAAAATTACCATCTCTAATGTGCAATAATGCTAACGATGTTTGACTCCTGGCTGCACCAGGTCTCTGATGCGTGCATGCATGGGGATGTGATTTCTCTTTTTGTGTCTCACGGTGTGGTGGAGATGTAGCTGTTCATCACCCTGCCCGAGCAGACCTGGAAATCCCAACCAATCTCCGCTACAGGCGACATTAAGGAGGAAGAGCTGGAGAGAGCAAAGACCTTTTCCGTGTGTGGTCCCTTGAGGACTTTAGAGTCATCCTGTGTACCTTTAGCATGCCAGGTATGCCAAGATGGGATTCCAAACCTGTCTGTCTCTTCCCAGAGCCTTGTGTGGATTTTCTAAGGTTCTGGTCTGTATTTTCCTGCCACTGATGGCCAGGATAGAGATGACATCCAGTTTGGAGAATGCCTGATGGTGGAATTGCTGAGGAAAGAGGTAGTAGAGCTGCTGGCAGAGAGCAACTAGCTGTGCAACACCAGAGACCTCCAAGGCCAGGCACCAGTCCAGTTTGAGAAAATGGTGTCAGCATCAATCTCTGGGGAAAAATTGGCAGCTCCTTAGAGAGGAAAGCAGCTGCTGGTGTCCTGTGCACATCACGAAGTCAACCTGCTGAGATCTGTGTGTTGTCCCTGCAGTTCCCAATAGTGGGAGAGTAGAAGGCCTATATACCAAAAGCTCCATTCATCTCCATCCTCCAGGGAGGAAAGGAGTGCAATGGAGTTAGCGAGGAACTTAGAGTCTCAGTACATGGAGTACATGGGTACATTGCAATAATAATCTGGTTTTATGTGGCCTGTGATCACTATGTTTGTCCCAGGTAAGGAGGCATGAACCATTTACATCATAGTTACTACAGGAACTAGACCAGTCAGTCTCACCTCTGTGCCCAGCAAGATCATGGAGAAGATCCTCCTGAAAACTCTGCTAAGGCACATGGAAAATAAGGAGGTGATGGCTAGCAGCCAACGTAGCTTCACTAAGGATAAACCGTGCCTGACAAATTTGGTGGCTTTCTACAAGGAAGTTACAGCATTGGTGGATAAGGGAAGAGCAACAGATGTCATCTACCTGGACTTTTGCAAAGCATTTGACACTGTCCTGCATGATAACCTGGTCTCAAAATCAGAGAGACATGGATTTGATGGATGGACCACTCAGTGGATAAGGAATTGGCTGGATGGCTGCACTCAAAGAGTTGTGGTCAACGGGTTGCTGTCCAAGTGGAGACCAGTGACAAGTGGTGTTCTTCAGGGCTCGGTACTGTGACTGATCTTCCTTGGTGACTCAGATGTTGGAACTGAGTGCACCCTCAGCAAGTTTGCCAATGACACCAAACTGTGTGGTGCGGTTTGGAGGAAAGCGCTGCCATCCAGTGACCTGGACAGGCTGGAGAGGTGGGCCTGTGCAAAACTCATGAAGTTCAGCAAGGCCAAGTACAAGGTTCTGCATGTGGGTTGGGGCAATCCCATGCACAAATCCATCTGGGCAGAGGGCTGGAGCACCTATCCTGTGAAGACAGGCTGAGAGAGTTGAGGTTGTTCAGCCTGGAGAAGAGAAGGCTCCGGGGAGACATTATGGCAGCCTTCCAGTATCTGAAGGAGGCCTACAAGAAATCTGGAAAGGAACTTTTTACAAGGACACATAGTGAAATTTTTCACCATGAGGGTGGCGAGGCACTGGAACAGGCTGCTGAGAGAAGCTGTGTCTGCCCCATCCCTGAAGGTGTTCAAGACCAGGTTGGATGGGCCTTGGAGCAATCTGGTCTAGTGGGAGGTGTCCCTGCCCAGGGCAGGGGGTTGTAACTATATGATCTTTAAGGTTCCTTCCGTCCTAAACCATTCTATGATTCTAGGATCATTACATATTGGTGAAGGGCAAACCAAGGTGTCTATCTGAAAACTCTGACCTCTCTTTGGGAGTAAGTTAACACTAGAGAGACCACAGAAAAACTGTTTTGCAATGATTACTTAGAGCAGGGTTAGAGGTTCCGGCTGCCCCTTTACCCTAGGTGTCCCAAAATCTTGGACTGAGAGTCCCACTGCCTTGCTTCCTCCCTGGCATGGCCACTCGTTAATTCAAAGTGAGACCATTTCAGAGGTGAGACACAGCAGTTGGAGGCATAGTGTGGCAGGTGGATAAACAAAGGAGAATTTTCCCCCTGAGAAAGTGCATGTCTACCCACTAAACACATCCATAGTCCCCACCAGACACGGGGACTCACTTTGACATCACCGGATGATCTGTGTCCAAGGGATGGGCAGGGACATGGGGTGCCTGAGTCAGGAAGCTGCAGCAGGACAAGGAGATGCAGCAGAGGCACCACAATCTTCTCCCTGGTGCAGCATGGCCAGTTCTATCAATTTCACTCCTGCCTGTGACAGATCAATCTGAAGCCCTTATCCGTTGCTCATTTAATAAATCCCCCTCCTCTGGTTTTTCATCTTCTGAGGAGATTCGCACACAAAAGACACCAGCCCTGTGCTCAGCCTGTGAGATTACTAGCAGGAACACAGTGACTGATCTCTGGCAGGGATGCTCATACATTATGATTTCCAGGGGACATGTTTGCAGGGCTGGCTAAGCGCTGGGTGTGAGAGAAATCAAGCACTCCTGCTAGCCCAGGCTAGGTGAAGAAGACAGTAATGAGAAGCTGGGGGACATGGGATGATCTTTCTAGTTTGTTCAACCACTGTTTTCTGTGAGAAAAGGGAAAGACTTGGTGCAGAAGGCCACTCAATGCAGCTGTCTGAGAGCTCAGGGGTGGGAAGTCCCAGGAGTCTCTCATTTCAGGTAATTTATCTGGTGGCCATGCACCTTCCAGCATTTCCTGTGGCTCCTGGTCCTTCCTCAGCCGTTCTTCCCCATCATCTTTTTTCTGTTCTGCCTCTGCCACAGTCCTGCCACGCTGAATTTCCTCAACTACTGAAATCTTTCCCATGCCTTGTACAGAGTCTTTGCTACCCACACACTTCTGATGGATTCACTGGGATCTGGGCACCGCCGAGTACAAAGATGATCATGTCACAGTCCAGAGCAGGACTTTCTGTGGGGCGCTCAGCCTGAAAAGTCTTGGCATACTTATTTTCAGGGCAACGAGCACCATCAGGAGCCTATGTAGACTGTAATGAGGAGTTTGGCTGGGGAGGGGGCGGAGGAAGAGTAATTAAAGCACTTGCAATGTATTAGGTAATTCTTTCCTTGTAACAGCACCTTTTACTCACTTTTCTTTAGCAATAGAAAACCTTAATAGAGAAAGGTACCTTGTCTGAGAGCCTCTATGACGTTATTAAAGAAAGTAATAACTGTGCTTTCTGGGGTGGGGGAATAAATCAATTGAATGATAGTAGGCTAAGGTGCTGTCATTGCTGGAATTTGATTCTGCTTTCTGTAAGGAAAAACAAGGCTCAAAATACATTAACGTGGCCAAAAAGAACAGCAAAACAGAAAATATGTCTCTGGTGAGAGATCAAATTGCAAGTCACTCTTGGAGGAACACAGCTTCAGTACATTCAATGATCCATTCTTCTGAGACCTGGCAAACTTACATCACCTGTGAAGATGCTTAACCCTTTCAGTGGCGTCATCGGTTGAGTGCTTCCAGCAATACTGCAAAGGATGCAATTACACCCAGATAAGCCAACATATTGCTACATAGAGGGAAATAATGAAAAGATAAGAGGAAGAGAAAGGAATTAGGGCAGGGGAAGAAAAGCTAAAGAAGGGAGCAGACCCATGCAAGGCTGTGCTAACAGCATTTTCAAGGCGTGCTTCAGGTAGGCAGGATGGGTATTGAACTCATAATTTCTGGCAAGGTTTCTCAGGAGCTGAGTGATGGAAGGATGGATTCCTTCATCCCAGCAGTGGGAAGCCAAAATGGCAGGGATAATTTCTTACAGTCCATCATTATCTTGATGGACTGTTTCTTTACACCTTTTTTAAAAGAACCCTAAAACCAACAAACAGATGTTTGGATTTTATCCAGCAGTTCAGCCCTCCCTGTGGCATGCCAAGGGCTGTCCATTTGTTTCCAGTCTGGCTTCCTTGGTTTGCCCTCTGTGATCTTGGAGGAGAGCTCTGTTAGACTTTTGACAGCTCAGATCTTCACACAGCCTCCCTTTCCCAGGAAAATCCTAGTCTTGTCCTGAGTGGCTACTGTAAGTCTGCAGGGAGGGACTGAAGTAGGCCAAACCTATACAGAGCCATAAAGGGATGCTCCATTTAGGATAAGGGTGTTATTCACACTGCAGAGTGAAGCACTCAGATATTAAACAAGATCATAATCCAATATATCCTGAGCCTTTTCCTCACCTCATCTGGAAATATTTGCGTGAGGACTTAGCCCGGAGATCTCCTCCCAGGTAGAGGGTGTGAGGTCCAGCACACCTAAAGCCAGAGGTGGCCTGGACAAAGCTTCCTCTTAACAAATCTGGCCCAGTGCTGACCCACTCTGTGAAGGACACTCTCTACAGTCAAATTAAAGCCTGTTTGCTTGACACAACATGTGCACAGTGCACATTTTTATTGTTGCAGTGTAAGGAAACTGGCTGAGAGACCTCTGAAGAGCAAAGGTAACGCTCCCACAAGACAAGCTATCGGTACA
Source organism: Chionis minor (assembly GCA_013398295.1). Classification (NCBI taxonomy): domain Eukaryota; kingdom Metazoa; phylum Chordata; class Aves; order Charadriiformes; family Chionidae; genus Chionis; species Chionis minor. The sequence goes on along the minus strand of VZSF01007798.1, from coordinate 114,408 downwards.
TTTCTGTCTGTGGAGCAGCTTGAACCAGGTTTATAAGTAAAAGAAAGCACAGAGGAGGAGATAGGGTCTGATCTGAATGGAGAGAGGGAAGGCAAAGGGGCTGAGACACTCAGGGAATTGCAGCCCCTGCCCTCTCAGCTTTCTGCAGATCCAGTTCTGCCGTCACTCTGCTCCAGAGTGGCTGTCATGCAGGTTGCTGCTCAGCACTCGTGGCTGGTACACGTTTCAGGGATGCTGGGTGAGGAACCCCAGAGGAGAAAGAGGAGTTTTGCTGTCAGGCCTGCTCTAGGATTGTTTTACGCTTTCTTATGGTTTATAACTTCATTACACACTTTGAAGTTACAAACTTACCCGATGCCCAGGGTAAACACCAGATTACCCTCTTTTCTGCCTCCTCAGAGCAACTCGTCTGGACTCCCATTGTCAGTGGGGAGCAGTGATGCATCTGGGAGCAGCTCAGCTGCATTTCTTCATATTTCTCTTGTAACAGGAGGTTCCCTGTGCCCTAGAAGTGACAGTTTCTCTCTGTCAACTGTAAAGGCAACCCAGATGACAAGCTCTGAGGAGCAGGAGAAGATGGGGGTGCATTTACTTTGCACACAGCTATGTTTGTGCAGATGAAACCCACCCACTTATTTCCACTTTTAAACTTGTCAGGCTCTGGAGACAAAGCCAGGTAAAGCTGAACAATGTGAGTTGTTGGACGTCCTTGAAGACGATGGCCTCAAACCTAACAGTTGATGCAGGCACACCTCATGGTTATGTACCAAGGGGACAAGGAGCAGGAGAACAGTATATGCTGCTCCAGAAGGAGCTGAGCGATGCCTCGCCGCACCAGCCAGCCCTGATCAGCAGCAGCAGGCAGCTGGGCTCTGCACACACAGTCTTTGATTGGGGTTTGGGCTGGCAAGTGCACAGGATTGCTGGATATTTCCCCTTCTTCTGACCTTTGGAGGTGAGTTTGGAAGAGGCTTCTTGCCCAGGTTAATCATTGCAGAAAGAGACAGAGTCTGTGTGTACGTTGCAAGCTAAGGACAGACATCTGGGGATAAATGTCAGTCCTGGAGCACCTCCAAGCCTCAGGGCCTCCTTCATCTGCCTGTGCTGAGAGCTGCCTGCTGAAACAGGCAGGAGAGGAGAGCAGCCCTTCCCGAAGGGTTAAGCTGAGCTGTTCAGAAGATGAGTTGTTACTTCACATCATCTAAGCCTCTCTAATGAAACCTCCTCTTCCCGTTTGGAGGTAATCTTCCTTTGATCAAACCCTCTTCTCTTCTGATGAGAACACAGCGCAGTAATCAAGAAGCTAATCTGAGCCAGAGCAGCCTCCCAGACCCCTCATAACCCAGAGCATCACACTCCCGGCGGCTGCCTGCTCGCCCGCCCTCTCCTCCTCGGTCTGTGCCTGCGCTCCTGCTCCAGCCTTCCAGCCCTCCTCTGGAAAGCCAGCCCTGCAAAACCCTGTGCCTGCACGGGTGCTTTTGCAGGGCACGTGGGCTCCTAAAACAGGGACCCCGCGGCAGCCGGAGCGGAGAGGTAGATCTGCCCACACCTTTTCCTTGCGGCGAACTCTCTCCCAAGACTGAAAGGGCTTTTAAAGCCCAAATCCAGGTTTTACTAGAATATAAACTTGAATTACTACAGCTCTGAAAGAGGAGGAACTCAGAGAGACTAGGCCAGATGGAATAGAAATAAAAAAGCTTATAAACAACTCTTTCCCATCCCACTGTGTCCTCATGGATGGGTCTTTACCTCTGGCTTCATTTTATCCAGCTCAGTGGCTTTCTGAGTTGCAACAAACTCTTATTACATCCCTTATGGTCCCTGGCACATCTTTTCCATTCTGTCACCTCACCAAAACACTTGTCCCAGCTGAGAAAACACCATCCTACTGTATGGAAGGTCTCACTGTGTAGGATCAGGAAAGTGACTCGGAAAGAACAAGACCCACCATGGCTGCTGTGATGCTGATATAAATTACAGCCTACAGCAGCGGGAGGGGAGTCTTTTTGCCATTCCTTCCTCCCTCAAAGGAAGGGCAGGAGAGATTTTGTGGGAATATACGCAGGAACGTACCAGGAGTCCCTGCCCCTGACTTGCTGCTCGCATCTGCTAGAACTGCTGGCTAACATGACCTGTTGCCCAGACACAATGCATAGGCCACAGGGATTTATCCACATCCTCCCCAAGGAGTGGGTTCTGACATTTGGCATCTTGGCATCAGAGCATCTTACAAACATGAAACAACACTTAAGATGATGAACAAGCTGCTTTTCTCACAGCATGATACGTGTACACTTGTTATCTCACACGCTCTCATCTTTGGGCGTGCACTTACCACTTCAGAGGCAGAGGTGCGGGACTCAGGTGCTTGAAAATGCAAATTCAAGTCTGAACACCCAAGGAGAAACAGAAGCAAATACTGAAATGACTGAGCCCCTGCCATGCTCCTTGCACTGAGAACTCTTTCTCAGAAGCCCCCGAACCTCTCTGAGCCGCGAAGCGCTGCGCTCCGCTCCGCAAGAAGATGCAGCTCTGCAGAGTGGCAGGTGTTGATTAGCTATAGACAGGAACATCAACACTCATTTCCAAAGGTGGGGAACCCGGGACGACACCTGTGAGTGTGTCCCAGGGCTGCTTGTTGTCAGGCAAGGCAGCTTAATTTCACAGAGGCGGATTGCAGGAGGGTTGCCACAGCCAGGCACGGAGGTGTCACTCATCCCCTGGGCGCTGCAGTGTTGAACTCAGGATTAGGAGGAATTCATACCAGAGTCCCTGTCCTGGTTTTCTGCATGCCGGAGTGAAGGAGTTAGGTGAATCATAGAGTCACTCAGGTTGGAAGACACCTTTAACATCATCAAGTCCACCTGCCAACCTAACACTGCCAAAACCACCACTAACCCGTGTCCCTCAGCACCACATCTTTTAAATACCTCCAGGGATGGTGATTCCACCACTTCCCTGGGCAGCCTGTTCCAATGTTTGATGACCTTTTCTGTCAAGAAATTTTTCCTAATATCCAATCTAAACCTTCCCTGAAGGAGGTGAAGCCATGTGTGACCGTCCCACAAGGGGTGGGAAGACAGCTCCCTCTGCTGGCAGCAAGCAATGGGAGGAGCGAGCGATCTCTGCCCTGTATTTAGGCATAAATTTCCATCTGGATTTCTCCTGCTGTTTCCTCTGGGGACCTCAGCTTGGTTTGTTCCTTGTCATGAGTGTTAGATGAGAAGGAGCATCCCTGAGTGGGTGGTGCTGTGTTCCACAGGGGGTTTTTGCGTGTCCTTTGGGAAGAGGCAGTCTGCACTCCATGTCCTACCTGAGAAGTCTCTCCTCTTTCTTTAGTCCTGTTGGACTAATGTGGGCACAACAACAGAGCCAACATCCTGGTTGCTGGTCTCTGGTGTGAGCTATGCTTTGACCATGTCAGGTGGATCCAGACCTGCAGGGCAGATGGGCTGGGAACCCTCGATTTGACAGTCCTGACAACCACATCTGCAAATTAGACCTTTCGGCAACATCTAGGTCCTGCTGAGGCTCTGCAGGACTTGTCATCCATGGGACAAAATGCAAATGTTGGGCAAGGAAGGCTCTGAGATCTCCGTGAAAACTAACTACAAAATTCAGGTACCCAAGGTGGCTTAACCCAGAGTTAAGTCACTCTGTGGATTTATTTATTGTGTTCTCTTCACTCAAAGAGGGAATTTCTCCTGGGGATCTTTCCTCAGCCCAGCACTGCCCATTATCTCCTACGGATCTGCAAAATAATCATAATAGTAGAGAAGGTAATTGTTGGTAAAATCCACAGAGCAGGAAATGAACTGCCACACAGCACCAGTGTCCTTCGCCAGGGGAATCTGAGTTGTCACCACAGTCGGGCCAGAGGCTAAGTGGCAGAAAGCAGAGCTGCACGGGGAACCCACAAGCATGACAGTGGCTCACAACCCTGGAGCACCAGACTGGATGGGGAGGGCAATGCTGTTGCATACCTGGCCACCAATTCTGTAAGCACCTGTCCTGGTTTGAGTGACACAGGACTAATTTCTTGTCTAATGCTTGGGAAAAGCGCACTTTTAGAAGACTCTAGTGCCTGAATTTGTGAAAATATTTACTTTATAGCCAGCCATGGTGTGTGGGTTTCAAGGTCTCAGTGTTTTGGAACTCACCAGGTGCAGGGATGAGGAGGAGCGAGACCCGGGCACATGACCCAAGCTGCCAACAGGATTATTCCATACCATGATTGGCACATTCCATAGGAATTAGAAAGTTTGCTGCAAAGCCCTCTCCCTTGATGGTGTCAATCTGGAGAACTTTTTGCCCTGGTGCCGGAGCCCTGAGCCCTTCCCTTCCTCCCGAAGCTGCAGCATTCATAGTGCCCCACATGGGCTGTCCCCTGCTGGGAGCGCACGGCTTCCCACGGATAGAACATGCTGAGTATAACCCTTGTGTATTTTATATTGGTATTGGGATCAATATTGGTTCTTTAGTGTTATTACTGTTAATTATCTAGTCTTATTCTATTAAATCTGTTTATATTTCAACCCCTGTGTTTCTTTGTTTTCTTCCCAACGCCCCTTCCCAGGTGGGGAGGAGTCATCGGATGATAGAATAATGGTCTAAACGACAATAAATTGTTGTGGGTTTCTCAAACTGTACAGCACCTTTTTCAAAGCATGCTGGTCTCAGGAAAAAAGCACTGACTCATCCGGTTCAATCTTTCAGCTGAGCCACTCTGAGAGAAAGTAAAAAAATGATCATATGTATGCTCCTGAGGAAGAGATTCCCAAGAGTGGAATCCTCTAAATTGGGAGGAAAACTGAGAACAAGATCCGATGGCTCTGATGTGGAGCTTGAAGGAACAAGCTGAACACGAGGAGCATATTTATAACAGTTGTCCATTGTGACTGGTTGCCAATGGGCACAATAAATGTTGTGTTAATTGGCATTCATAAGTCAAGCCTGCACATCTCAGAAAAGCCTGCTCTTTCTCTTCAGCCTGGGTGAGAGCTGGGTGCAGCGTCACGGAGTAGGCTCCTCTGGCCTGTGTTCAGGCTGGGTCCCTCCTAAAGACTGAATCCTTAGTAAAGAGCAGCACAGAAAGCCCTTCAAGCACGTGAAGGCGTATCGCCTGTCTTGATGCTGTGTCCTGCTGGGCTGCACAGGAGCCTGCCCCCTCTTAAAGCTGTTCAAGTCTCAGACATTCATTACTGCTTTATTAAAAGTAATGGCTTTGGGACTTCTGAGGAAAGACACCATCTGGTGACCCTTATGGAGGGTCCACCATGACCGTGCTGCTTCTCAGCAGTTTAGGGCCGAGCAGAGCTGACACACCTCTGCTTGCCAAGGGCAGTTGGTGCTTCCTGGGACCGGATCCACCTGCACTTTAAGCTGTTGCAAACGCGTGCTGCTGGTAAATGGAGGACGTCTGCCATCCTCCCATGTGGGGCTGATCCCACCTTCACCCTCCCTCCAGCACACATGTTCACTTGGCTGGAACAGCAGCCTGGGTTGGGAATGGATTGGCTGAGCACTATCTTAGCCCTCCCTGCCAGTGGGAGTACGGCCCTTCTCTTCTGCAGAGGGGCTAACAGTATTTCCTGAGAAAAAAGCAGTGATGGCTGTACGACTTCCCTGGGGAAAGTGAATCATCCCTCTTAAAAATTTTTTTTAAAAAGTGCCAAAGTTTTGTGGCTTTCTTTAACAACCTTCCCCATCCCAGCTGGTCAGATGCGATGCTGGCTGGGTCCTGTGTTTTGCTTGCCCAGCCCCTCTCTGCTGCCACCTGGGTGAAAATGGGGACACTTCCTTCTGGAGGCCCTATTTCCAGCATGAGGAATCAGTAGCAAAGCATGTAATGTGTGGATCAGGCACCCCTGGGGACGATGTGGTTTGCATGAAGAAGGGAGCGTGGGGCCTCCATCCGTCCCAGGACACCTGCAGACTGGGAAGGGGATATGGGGATAGCTTTTGCAAAATGCAGCTCTGTAAATAGATGACCCTAATCGCAGGTGGTTTCTAACTTTCTCTGCCTGGGTGGAGGGAGCAGGCTAATAACTCCATGGCTCCACACGAGTTCCCACGGGACAGGATGGCAGCATGAGAGAGCACAGGTGCATCGTTCAGGACCCACGCCTGCAGCCTGCCATTAAAGTCAAGGTGCAGCACACAAAATCACAGGTTTTTCTCCCAGAGGGGAAGAGCAAGAGCTGGCCTGAAATTGCAGCCGCAGCCCAGAGGGACATCAGCTTTCCCCTGTGGGAGAATACAGCCTTGTTGCTCCTCCTCTGCTTCTTACACGTGTGTGAGCCAGCCTTGCTGCCCTGCAGGACGGACACCTAATGTGCCAAGAGTGATGCTGTGGAAAATGCCTGCTAAAACTGGAGAGTCTCATCATTTTCCACAGGCTTGAACCCCTCCGGGGTCTGCAGGAGGCAATTGAGAAGGTTCATCCTTGGGCTACTGAAGTCCAAGTGCTCTTTTGGCACCACCTGGACGTGGTAGCATTTGGGGTGGCAATCAGAGGACGTAAATCAGGCACAAACTAAAGCTGTAGAGTGAGAAAGACAGCAGGAAACCTCCCTCCTGCCAAAAGCTTTGCGAGCCTTGAAGAAAGGGATGATTTAAGCTGTCTTGTGTCACCTCCTGTACTACAATCAGTCACTTTGGGACCTTATCCAGGTTTGCATTCCTGGGATACCCAGGTGAGCACCTCCTTTGCAAGGACAGATCCTGGGTGGACGTGGTGCTGAGGGACATAGTTTAGGGGTGGTTTTGGCAGTGTAGGTTTATGGTTGGACTCGATGATCTTGAAGGTCTCTTCCAACCCAAGTGATTCTATGGAGTCTATGACACCAATGCAGGGAGCAACACAGTAAGTGTGATCGATCCTCTCCCCTTCAGGGCTGTGCGAATAAACCCACGGAGACTCGATCATGCCGCACAACCACAGTTTTGCAGAGAGACCGGAGCAGGAGCACAGGGAGGTGCTGACCACTTGAAAAAAGCCTGCCTTTGCTGCACCTTGTGTGAGGGACGCAAAAAAGCTCCAAAAAGAAGTCTTTGTCTTGAGAGGGCTGAATGTGGGGAGTGCTTTTAAATGCAACTGTAACTCCCAGAGCAAATGCTGCCAACTTCATGGAGGAGATCAGAAATTCCATGTGCTGTGGGGTTTCACCCAGGTACTTCAAAAGGGATATCACCTGCACAGACACCTCTAGGTTTCTACTGTCTTTTTGTAAACTGTGATTAAAAAAGGAGGAAAAACCCATCCCAAACCCATCTCCCACCTGGTCCATTCTCTGAGGACTGCTGCAGTGCCTGCATTTCTGTGTTAAGGTTTTCTCGTTGGCTTTGCCAAGCTGTGGTCAGGCTCACTTTGCATTGCCTGTCATGTAAGTGCTGCCGCCTGAGCAAGCTGCCTCAGCTCCTTTTGCAGGCACAGCCTCTCCAACTGATTTCAGCTGTCAGTTTGGAAGTGAGAAGAAGATCTCACCGCTCTTTAGTGAGGGCAGGGGAGCTGGAGCTGCCTGGAGAGACACCGGATCTGGACCCTCTGCCATGAGTCCTGGGGAAGGCAAGGGTGTTACTGGTGGTGGAGTGAAACGATGGCTGTGGAGCTACGAGAGCAAAGCAAATGGTGAAAATGTCCTTGTCAAGGATTTAGATTAAGCTGTTGAAATAATACGGCATGTTTGCTTTGGAAGGATCACCCTAAAAATGACAGGGAAAAGGAAGAACCTAAAACAACAAGGACAAAAATCTGCTGAAAAAGTGCTCCAAAAGGAGCTCGATCTAGGCTTAGTAGGAGCACTAAAATTTTTGAAAAGAGGACGTGCTCCTGCTGGCATTTATTGTCCAAAAAGTATAATTTAAAGATCCTTGCTAGAATGAGAAATAAAATCTAGAGAGAGAACATAATGAAAAGCCAGACAATCACACAGCCTTACCCTGAGAGTCAGGCAGCAAAGGATCAATCAGATTTCAGCCCTTCACATAAAAGAAGCGGGTTCTGCCTTTTATTAAGTTGATGCAGCGAAAATAAGACCTCGGGCAAAACACTGTTCCCCATTGTACCAGGGGAAGTCCAGAGGGCCGCAGTGAATGAGAGAAGCGGCAGCGGCAGCTAATCCCCAGGAGAAGGGTAAGTGGGATGGGACCATGCAAAGAGCGGGCAGTGCCCGTGCAGGCACCGCAGGCGGCAAGCACCGCTCCTGAAACGACAACTGCAGTAGGAACACTGTGCGTAGGTAGCAGCAGCTCAGGATTTTGGCTGGGAAATGAGGAAAATTCCATTATAAGCAAGACAACCAGGACCATGAGCAAGACCAGAGTGGGATCTTGCAGCAAGGGACAGCACCATGCCCCGGAGTCAAATCTGAAGGCATTGCACCTGGCACCCTGTGTTTGTAGACTGGAAGGTAAACGTACATGCAGAGCTCATTCCTGACCTACGTAAGACACAGTTATTTGTAATGTTCAGAGCTCTGACGCAGTCTCACCACTTACCAGACTCTGGGTCTACCGGAGCTGCAGGGCTGCTGTGGTACCATTGCTCAGAGCTCACGCACAGCTGCCTTCCAGCCAGAAAAAGGCCAGGAATGGGTTTGTTCGTGCTGTCTGGGTCAGTAGCAGGCCTTTGTTTGTCCTTTATAGGGACCTCACTTAGCACAAGCAGCTGTGTCCAGCAGAGTGGGGTGGTCTCCCATGGAACCATGGAGCCCTGCAAATCTCTTGGAACAATGAGACTGAGCACTTGGTGCATGGAACACTGCTCTCCAAAGCACGCCGGGGAAAAAGCTCCTTCCTGATTCCCCAAGAGCCTTGTGGCTTGGATTGCTGAGCAGATCCAGTGATGCTCAGGTACAAAACACCTTCCTTGCACTCCCAGGGAAATTTGCTCCTCTGCAGCAGGGTCTGAACGCGCTTTCTGGCTGGTTTTATTCCTATTCCTGTGAGACAGACAGACCGCATCAATTGCACCAGAACCCACAGAGAGATAGAAATTCTCCCTTCCTCACCCAAAAGCACATTGAATGGATGCAAGGACAAAGTGTCAACACTAACAGCCCTTCGGGAAGCTATTAAAGGAAGCCTTCAATTCCACAGGGCTTAATTTTGTGTCTGAATGAAATGCTCCACAAGTACAATGCCACCCAAATGAATAAGATGCAGAGCTTAGCGCCATGCACACTCTGCATCTCAGGTCTGATATTTAATTAGCAGTTGGCAGTCACTCTCCTGCTGAGGGAGGCTGTGGATCACTAGGAATAAGTGGTCACACACAGATTTTCTACTCATGCCACTGAAGGCACAGAGCAGAAACCAAGGAAATTGACACCTCTGTCCACCGGCAACATGGGACTTTGCAATGACCATGAGAGTCTCAGGAAATTGCATTAAACCTCCCAAGATTCAAGTAGCAGATCACACAAGTGGGACTGCACCACAGTAGGGGACACACACAGGACAGATCACCACAGGCTTGCAGCGACGTGAGCAGATTGCATGTGGCAGAACAGCGTAACCCTCATGAGGGAGCCACAGAGGAGCCAGAACAGCTCTGGGACCCCCAACGCATTGGGCAAACCAGCTCAAGAGTGGCTCCTTCCCCAAAGCAGAGGACAGGCATTCACAAGGGAAAATCCACTCACAGCATTCACCTTTTTCTCTCTTCACTGATTCTCCATGACATTGGAAATGCTAAGGGAGAATTTTTCACTTTTTTTTGGTGCAAAATTTTGATCAGCTATTTCAGAAAGATGCTATTGCACAACAAGGAAATAGTGAAGCTCAGGCTCTCTGTTGCAATGATTTTTCTTTCTGAGCTGTGCCCTTTGTAGACCCACCGGAAAGAGTTTTCTCTGTGCACAGGACTGGAGTCTCTCATGCAGCTAGCTCCGAGAGCATTACGTGAGGGTGATAAGGAAACAGACACACAGATGGACACAGACGTATTTCCAGGGCTTTCTTTTCCATGCCAAGTGGGCATTTCCACCAAAATAACAAAATGAAGTTTCCATTAAAAGTATTTGCATCCAGAAATACTTGGCAGTGCCCAAGGGAGACCCCCAAGGGGTCTATCTGCTCTACCGTGACCTTCTGTAATTTGGGGGTCTGACAATGCCCCCCCACACAGAGGGGTGCGATTTCAGCCACATTAGTGTCCTGCACTTTACAAATGCATGCACAACTGTCCTAAGAAAAACCTCCAACGTGACTTTTGGAGTCCCTTGTCAGGAGTCCCTAACAAGACTGAAGCATGCCCAACAGTGCTCGGGGAAGCTTCTACTTTTCTTAAACTCTTTTAAACTCTCCTTCTTCTCAGAAGAAAACAGCTCTAAGCCACTCACACTCCCAGGCAGGGTGCCCTGCCTTTGGAGGAGGCTGCATGGACTGACAAGGTAATGCAGAGCGCAGCACATCAGTGTGGCAGAATTCGCTCAAGCTGCAATTTCAGGAAGTGCCTTCATCTGCAGGCGGCTGGGGGTTTCTGTACAAGGACCCCCGGGGCACTTCTTGTGTCTGACATACGCAGAGAGGAGGGTGGTGATGGGGTGGCAGCTGAACGCCCGGGGCAGAGGGGAGTGATGCAGAGGGGGTCGCAGAGAGACGGATGCAGGGAGCTCAGGGTGATGACAGCCTGTTGGTGCTCTCAGGGCTCTGACCCACCTCTGGCGCATGTCCTTCCAGCAGGAACTTCTGAGCAATTGACGATAATAAGACAGTTGCACAAGACAACCCCAAAAACAGCTTCCTGCCATGACTTGCTCTTTGACTTTCATCTCTGGCACTGACTAACAAAAATGGAGAACAATAAGATATGAGAAAACTGGAATAATAACTTTGCCGTGGGTTTTTAAACTCCACTGGTCCACCAAGATAGCTGGTGATATTTGTAATAAATGGTTTATTGCAAATTTTCAGAATATTTACCAAATATGCTACTCACTCAGAAACCACTCTGATCTGCATTTCCATTTGTCACAAATGCAGCGGCAAACAATTTCAAGCAGGAGTGGCTTTTGATGGGCTACTGCTGAATGGCCACTTTCCAACTGAAAATAGCAATATTCAAAAAGTTTGTTCAATTTTACTGAGCCTGAAGCCATAAATGGTTTACAGTTCAGTAATGTTCCGTGTCTGAGACCCTGTAAGCATGAGGCTGTTGGGTCCATCGAGTGGTTTCTAGGGCATCAGTGAGGTTACTGGGATGAACAGACTCCCACTGGGCATTAAATTCCCTCTGAGAACCACTGGCCAGAGTGAGGCCCTTAGTCACCAGCCCTCAATACACCCTTGTGTGTGTGTAAGAGAAGTCATGCACAGCTGGGGTTCGAATGGCTGGGGCCAGTTCAATCCCCTTATTGGAGAAGTGGATTCCAGTGAGGTTCCAGTGAGGTGGCACCCTGAGGATGGTTTCCAGCAGTTGCAGCTCCCTTTGGATCTAGCACATCCCAGTTTCCCAGTTTCACAGCTCTGCGAATGCTCCTCCTCATCATAAGCAAATAGCAGCCAAATGTGTCATGGAGCTGCAAGAAACCAATGGGAAAATGAGCAGCCAGCCTCAAAATGCCTTCATGTGAACAGGGTCAAAAGGAGGGAGCTCGGAGGAAACCCACTACCCTCGTTATGAGAGTGAGCAAACAACATGGAAGTAGGACACTGCCGTAAAATCAGGACTTTACATTCCATTATATAAATATGCTTGGCAGGCTGGCCAGACTTTAAAATTGGTAGCCTTAGGGCCATGTGGGAACTGGGGAGCAGGACAGAAGTCCTTGGACAACGGGTGGCCCCCACAAGAGTGGACTTATCCCACTGGGAAACCCAGAAATCTCCGCCAGCAAGAATGAGGCAAAGATGGCACTTCTTGGCCCCATATTTTTTTACCTCCTGCAGTACCTACACCAGCACTTGGTGCTTTAGTCTTCCAGACCAAGAAGCCTCTAATCAAGGATTCTCTGGGGATTATTTTTTGCTTGACTTCTTTCTTCTGTCCGTCTTCCGGCTTGACGCTCTCTTTGGCTCAGTGACTTGTGGAAAGCCTTGTCCTGAAGAGGTTCCAGTCTAAGCCAATATTACAGGCAAACCAGGGTGCAGCACCATCATTTCACAGTGTGACTCTGGGCACAATGAACAATTTATCTGGATGGCCTGAGCTGAGCCAGGGTGAACACAGACCCTCCATCCGCCCTGTGTGAGTCAGGACTGTCATTGCCTCTAAGATAAAGAAAACCAAAATGTCCTACAGGTAAATAAAATGGCCTATATTCTCCTGCTGCAGGGAAACATCAAAATCCTGGTTCCCACCTCAAACCGCAGAAGCCAGTGATTGCAGCCAGCGTGGCTGCCTTAGGAAAGCAGTGGCTGGAGGAAACGCCAGCGCTGGGGACAAAGCTGTGCATCTCCTGCTGCAGGACCCTGACCAGGCTCACCTTGCTCGTCTTGCCTTTCTAGCTGCCTGAGTGCTTGAGGAGATGGAGCTGCCAGAGGAGTCAATGACATTTCCAGCTAGAAATTATCTCACTGAGGAAAGATTTGAACATTAAAAAACTCTTGGAAATCCTTATTAGACCTGGGAAGAGCTTTTTAGCCCACAAATTCTTCCTTTCCTGGTCTTCCCTGGTGCCGAGTGCAGTGGTGGTGTGCTCCTGAGCTCCCTCTGATTCTCCTGGTCTGATCATCCTGTTGCTGTACTTGGGATCTTAGCTTTTTAATGGACAGTCAGGACCTCTGCAAAGCAGCCTGGAAGGAGCAGCTCTTCCTGCTGCAGGGGGAACCACAGGCATTTCCCTGGTGATGCTGCATCCCCTAAAATGAGCATTTCCCTGGCTAGCAGGCTTGTTCTCAGCAGGGTTCTTACACAGCCCACTGCACCCTGCTCGGCTCAGGGGTTTCTATCTGCTGTTCATCTATGTTTTTTCCTTCCTTCTTTTTCTCTCCCAGTCTCCTGCTTTGTTTTTCTTCCAGAACGTCCTGGTCCTGTGCCTGCATCACAGAGTGAGATAAAGGACCTCTCCAGTTGTGCAGCTTTACTGCCGAGGGTGTCATTCCCCATCATGGGTCAGAAACACATGCCAAGAACATCTGGAAAACTTAATCCCTGCAACTCTGCAGACCAACAGCAACAGATATCACCACTGCACGACAGCGAGCAGGGCCACGGGTGTCCCCAGTGCCCTGGGTCCCACTGCCACAGGGGAGCCCTCTCCATGGGGTTTGCTGTGTTACAGTGACCGAGGGCTTCAGTGACTGTGCCACGCTTGCTTTGAAAAAAGTTTGGACCGCAAGAGCCTGTGGATGCTGTCAAACATGTCTCTTTGTGCTTCCATGGCCAGATTTCTACTCGCCCTCCTCATGAGAAGAACTGAGCTGGCTGGGACAGGGAACATGGGCACCATGGGGACCATATGGAGAAATGCTGCCTTGTGACAGGTCATCCTGCAGCAGAGCTGACACCATGATTAGCCAGAATACCACAAGTTTCCATCTAATCAGTCCTACAGTAATTAACCAGGAATAAGCTCTTCCTCAACCTAAAGGGGTTTTATTATAATCTGTGGGGTAGCTGTTGTCTCGTTGATTTTGGAATTGCTTCAGAAGTGCAGGTGTAATTACCCAGCAGTTGGAGGGACAGGAAATGATGGGGCATTGCCCTTGTTTTAATACATTAGGAGTTTTTAACCACGCATGTGGTGTGGAAGAGTAGGGGAGGCAGGAGGGCCAAGCCGTGAGGGTGGCAGGAATTAAAATGCATGGGGACAGATGTAGTCACTGGAGACGCAGCGGCAGATGCACTGAGGAACAGCAGTGACAGCTCGTTTGTGATCAGTGTACCTGGGCTATGCTGATCCCCAGGAGCAGATCTGGGGTGGGCATGCACTGGGGTTATTTAATGTGGCAGCTGGGCTTTGTGGGTCAGCTCTGACTGCAACATGAGGGTATTTCTCACTGCTTCCCAAAAAGAAGCTCTCAAATATCATGCGCTGAATCAGCAGATCCTTCTGCAGACATCCCCCGCGCGCCCCAGTGCTGCCCTGCTTAACCCCGGCACAAATCTATGCCTCATACTTGGACAAGGATGAAATTCCCCGCCATGGTTCTTGCTACAAAGGTCACCCAGAGATGTTACAGGGGTGACAGGTGCCAGTGCACCGCTGGAAGGACCTTACAACCACTGTTCAGAACCCAGAATGTGTTCTGCATCCCAACATACAGAGGGATGGAGTAAATGGTAGCACGTGATTCACATGGTGTCTTTGCCAGCACTTCATGCTCCCAGTTGCCGGATCAGCTATTTCTTTACCATTCAGTTTTGAAAAGTGAGCAAATACCTGGAGGAGAAAACAAAAGGGACAGTTCATTTTTTTCCAGGAACAGTAACTGGAAAATGAAGACATGAAATTTGGCATGAAATGGAAAGGCCTGGATCACAAGTTGCCAACCTCGCCATAGGCTTTAAAATAACCTCACTGACTCCTTTCCAGGCTAGCTCGGATGAAAAGTTGCATGAGCAGAAAAAATCAAGGGCTAGGCTTGTTTCCAGGCAGGAGACCCACAAGTCTGGGAGGCATCCTGCCCGCAGCCCAGCACTCCCATCATACGAAGCGCGCAAGCAAAAACACAACACAAGCCTGCCAACCCTCTCCTTTCAGCCTTGTCCTTTTGTTTACTGATACAACGAGCCGACTTTACCTTTCTGGGAAATCCTTTGAGAATCTGGAGTGGGAGTCTGGTGAGGAACAGCAACCAAGCATGACCTGCGAGCGCTGACACACAAACACATCAAAGGTTGAAGGCTGGGACAGGCGCCCCGAGGGTGCTGTGGAGTTTCAGGTCCCCGGGAGCCCTGCAGGGAACCAGCCAGCTCACGGCCCCATGTCATCCCACGGCACTTGGCAAAACTGGAGGCAAAAAAAAGGGGCAGGAGCCCCTGCAAGCAACGCAGGGGGAAAAATGTGGATAAAGGAGATCAAGGCTGCAGCAAGGCAGGATGGAGGAGGAGGGTGGTGGAAGGAGGACCCCAAAACAGGGCAAACACAAGGGCTGGGTTTGAGGACAGCTGAACTGACCCTGTTTGCGCTGGATTTTGGTGAGCAGGACAAACCTGACAGTTTCTGAAAGATTTGGAATGCATCTTCATTCAACCAGTACCTGCAAAACTGTGGGGTTTTCTCTGGGCAGAAAATGCTTAAACTTAGCCCCTCCAAAGGGTGAGGGGTGATTCCTGTCCTTCTGCTCTCTAGTACAGAGTCCCAAATGCTGCCCCAGCCCTTAACGTTCCTTTCAGCTGCAGTAAGAGCCAGAGGGAATGGCCAGGGCAGGAACCGTGGCTGATGGATAAGGGCTTGGGTGAGGGTCACTCATCCCGGCTCTGCCATTCCCAGCTCTCCCCACTTCCTCTGCTCTTGGACAACTTATTTTTCTTCACACTGTAAAAAGCACAGCATGAACTATCAGTGCCTGGGATGTATCTGGGTGACACAGTTTTCAGCGCAAATCAAAACAGACGTGTCAGAGAGCCCTGGAAACAGAGTCACTCAAAGAATGCGTTTTCTCTGTTTTCTTTACCCTGAAAAAAATAAAATTTGAAATTGTGGAAAACTACAGTAGATGTGAAGAGAGCAGCACAGTCCTAGGGCAGAGCCCACAGAGACTCTGACCTGGTTGATCTCTACGAGCTCCTGGATTTTCACACATTTTCCTGCATCTCTGGCCTCTGACATGGATCTGAAACTCTGCTAAGCATCATTGTTTAATTGGGTTCCTCAGATCAGCTGCTCCATACCTGTCTCAGTCTCTTAGTCCACCCACAGTCTCAGTTTGGGATCTGCGCTCCTCGGGAAGGATTTTTCCGTCACCACCCACTGATGCACTGGAAATGACCCTCAACTGCAGACAACACCAATTACACTACTGGGAAGATTTAGTCATATTGGTTAAAATTCATGTCCCCGTTGGGTGCAGAGGTAATTAAATCTTACTATCATTATTGTGTAATAAAGGGCAACTGAAATTTATTTAATATGTGCTGGGTGAGAGGTGCTTCATTATAAAACTCAGTTATATATCCTTAGGGAGCCCTGCTCAGAGAGCAGGGAAACAGCAAGCAGAAAAGCAAAGCTCTCTGGGAGGCAGGAGCACATTTCTGGTGGTAACGTTGCTTTGGAGCCCACCAGGGTGCAGTGAGGACCCTGAAGGGTTGGATATGGCATTTTGGAGATGCAGGATGAGGAGGGGATATCATCACTGCAGACACCCCAACACAGCTCTCCTACCTGCAGCAGCAGGGACCTGTGGGCTTGTGCTCAGGTCCCCAGAGCCAGAGCTGTTGTGACAGGCAGTTCCTTCAGAGACGTGCGCTTGGAGAAAAGATTCATCCCCTAAGACACTTATCCTGGGTATATTTTAGTTACGTCTCACATGAATTATGGCCTGGATGTTGATTCATGCAAAAGCTCTGCAGGAGGCACTGGGAGCATCAGGTGCAACAGGACTTGGTAATGCAGGAAGAAACCTGTGAAAGTATTTTTCAGGGTTTCCTGCTAAAAGCAAGCGTTTGGAAAGAGTCCTTTAAATTTAAGGTTTAATTCCCCCTTCTTGCAGAGCCTGTGGATGAACGTAAGTGCTCACCAGCATGTCTAACCCTGTCATCAGTGGTCAGTAAAGCCCATAAGAAATAGGGATGTCCACAGGAAAATATTTTTCAAGCTTCTTATGGAGTGTGTTTTCTCCTCAGGACTTTGCCTACTGCTAGGAAAGCACATGGGAGCAAAGACTTCTGACCATTTGCAGGTATATGTGTGTTGCACCAGCAGCTCTCTTGGGACAGTTTCGGTTGGACTAATTATAATGATAACCTGGAGGAACAAGTGTAGGGACTAGTTGGGATTGTGCAGCTGATGTCATGACTCTAGCAGGTAGCAGCAGATGTTAGTGCTTTGTAAGGCCTGTGAGTCATGGTCAGCCACCGGATGAAGCTCTGAGCCATTGTGTGATTCAGGGACTGACGAGAAAGTTGGATGAGCAAGATGAAGGAGCCTGATATGGTGCTTGAGAAAAACTGCCTTTCACATATAAGCTGCACCACGGTCCTTGCTGCAAACGGGTGAGTATGGTGAGACATCCGCACTGACACACTTCCCAGGGCTTGAATCATCTGTTAATTCAAAACTTTCTTGCCTTTGATAACACAAAGCATATTTCGGGAGTTGCTTTGAGCAATTCTCTTGCTATGGAACTAGTGTCATACATCCTCTGCAAAAATACTTCAATTGCATCTTTTATTGATTCATTGATGGCAAAGGGAGAAGGAACCATTCAATCATCTAGTCCGATGTCCTGTGTGGCACAAAGTAGATAATCCCATCAGGACAGCTTGCCTCAAGCTTGAGTCTTGTCTCTGACTGAAATATATTCCCTAGGAGAGTGTCCAGTCACCTGCTTGGAGGGATTTTTCTGGAGATGAGTCACCTTCAACATGTGCCACGTGCTTCCAGCAGCACATCTCTTCTTGCAGAAAGGGCTGTGGCAGCAGTCACCTACAGCCAGGGTCTCCCACTTGGCTTGACACCAGACCGTCACTGCCGGAACACTTCTGGAGACATTTCCCTTCTCCAGCCAGGGCATGGGAGGTCACCCATTGAGGGGTGGCTCTGTCCTAGGTGGGGAATGGGGACAATTTCCTGCTGGGGAGCTGAGTTTGGGATCAGGGTTGTTGGTCTCCCAATAAAGCTGTTCGGGATTGCATACGGCATTTCCACAGGCTGTGAGCCCGCGGGCACTCTCACCCCATGCAGAGCAGCACTGTGTCTTCTTTTGTGCAGAATTATAAATATGGACTTGAGGGAAGAGACTTGGTCTCAGGGAGCACGCAGCCAGAATGGATGGGCTGACATAGAGAACTGGAGGGTGCTATGGGGTCCTCAGTCCCTCAGTGTCAAAACTTTCAGGCTAGCACCCTCACCATCTGGAGCTCCATCCATTATCTAGTGTTTCCTTCCAAGCAGATAATACAGCCCAAAAAAACCACCACTTGCTCAAAGGCAATTCCCGCATAGAGGACGGGTGCCCTCCAGCAGCAGCCACTCACCTCTCATTAGTGAGGGTATTCTTGTTTAGCCTCAGTTAATCTCCTTGATGCAAATGTAGTTTTGGACTCATGTTTGCGGAAGGATGTGAACCCGAGCACAAGTTAGGAGCCTGGCATGTTTACCAGTTGCCAGCAAAGTCAAAACCAATACATAAAATGGGGCTATTAGCAGCCAACGCCTGAGCTGCTCCAGAGCCCCACAGAGCTGCCCCCCAGGAGCAAATGGCTGCAGAAGCAGCGTGGAAACTCGGTTCTCCAGCTGCTGAAAGCAAGAGGGGATTCACTTGGCAAAGCACAAACCTGGATAGGGAGGCTGGGTTGCTCTCCAGGGACAGTTTTTTACTCTGGGGCCTCTTTTAGAGGCTATAACCCTTACTTAGAAAAACAAACGAGCAGAATATTCCATGGATAATCATCTGGATCCTGACAGAGAAAGAAGAAAAGCAGTATTGATTTCTGCTCCTGAAATATCGGGGACATGTTTTTCGATCCTCCAGGCTCTGCATCTGCCATAAGCCAGAGGCTTTCACCTCATTACCTACAGGTTCAGCCCAGTTCCAGATTTACCCCCCGGGTACTGGGTTGCTGGTCAGGGTACAGCCTGGAGAGCCCAGCTGAGCTGTGGTCAGGAAGCCAAAGACGATGAGTTTTGACTTGTTGCATTCAGCTTTCTTGCCACACAGCTTCCTTTCCACTGCATTGCACCATGTATTTACCAGTTGACTTCACGGTATGCTCACACACTTAACATGCACTAAACATACTCTGTCACTCACACGGCTGGAAAATGCATGGTGGAGCAGTACAAATCTCTCAGCTTTACTATTTCCTACTCCTAATCAATCCAGCCAATTAGTCTTACTAGTGCCAGTGTCCTCATTGCTCAGTTTCACAGACAAATCTGTGCATTCAGCTGCTTAACTGCCCGTCTCTGTGTCAGGGCTCGCTCTGATGGACACGCTCGCTGCTTATCCGGAGCAGTGCACATCTGTGACAAGTGTGATCTCACTGTCATGTGGTGGCCTGAATCCAGGAACCGGCAACCGCGCACCTCCCTCCACCCTGTCTGTGGCCACATTAAAAGCAACCTTTCTCGTTGCCATTGAAATGAGACTTTTGAGGCAGACCTCAGGATGCCAGCAGCCAGTGAGCGCTGCTGACGTCCCAAAAGGAGCAGGCTGGCTGTGCCTGGGGGAGTCTCTGCAAAAGCAGATGCTCTGAACACCCGGTTGGTGCGCGAGCAGAGAGTGCCAGCCTACAGCCAGCACGCTTAACGAGCTGAGCGCTCGGACATGCTCTGAATTCCCATGGGCAATTATTCCAGTGAGAGCCGATGCAGCTCCATTTGATTAGCAGTAACTATAGTGTTCTGTGAAGTTCGCGCAGCCTCTGCTCTAATTGCTCGTGTAGGCATGAGGCAGCTGTTTTCCTCATGACCTCCTCTCAAAGCATCCTATCCATGGGTTCCCACCTATATGAACGCATTCTCTGGAGCATTCCTCTACTCTCTGTGCAACCTCAGTCACTGCTGGTGTCTAATCACTCCCACCGTGACCGAGCACTCTCCAGTGTGACGCTGCAGATCTGTTTCACAGAAAAACTGAGAGCAGCCTGCCCTTAGAGGAGGCATGCTAAAGCCCTCCTCAAAACCTGCCCGTCACTACTGTCACCCATCTCACTCTTATGGCTTTCAAGGGAAAGGTTGCCTTGTGACCTGAGTGAGAGGATGTTTTCTGAGTCACCAGGCTCCCATTCCTAAATAGATGCTAATTGTCAGAGCAGAATAAGGCATCGTCCCAACCACAGGAGTTTAAAAAGCACTCCTTTTGGGTAAGAGCAGCGGAAGCAGCTTCTCCAATCTCTCCCACTTGCAGCCACGTGTTTGCCATCAGGTTGTCCTCACTTGCTGTGTCCTGCTGGACCCTGACCTAGGTCATTCCCCGCCATGGGAAGTGGCAGAACCAGCAGGGCCAAAGGTATTGCTGGCACTGTGGTGGAACAGGGCTACCAAGGAGTTTGTCCTTGCAGCCACACTCAAGAGGGCACCATTTGGAGTCGAACCAGATGCAGCTGAGAGAGTGGAAGACTGTTCTAACCAGGGTGCCCTGGGTTGTGAGGCCCAGGCAGGCTTCCCAAGAGCAGGGAACCCTGAGGGCTGTCCCTAAGCATCACCTGCCAAGGAGATGCTTTGATGTGGAGGAAAACCAGGCATGGGGACCCTCCTAGTCCTTGGTTGATGCTCTATAAGTATGGCTACTTTTGTGCCGGGGACAGACAGTTTGACAGCCAGCTCACATCAGCAGGGTGCCAAGGCTCCTGGAAGGGACAGAGGACCTGCAACCAATTGAACTTGATGGCTAAATGAGGATGGAGGTTGCCAGGCCACTGAACCATCTGCTCTCCTCTCTCACTCCTCAAGGGATGTCAGCCAAAGGTATTTCCGTAGTGCATAGTCAGGCACCTCTGTAGGGCACACCGCTGAGCTGAGGGCCCTCGGTGCAGGGCTGGGAGCTTTGCCCATCCTGACTGACCTTCTCAGAAGTACGGGAGCAGTCCAGGAATGACAGCCACACTGACTTCATGGATGAGTTTGCTTTTGCTCAGCAGCTGGCTCTCGGTTGCCCTGCTTGTGAAACACAGAAGGTCCCTGACACAGGTGCTGCCGGGAGAGGTGTAACAGAGACAAGTGCTGCAAAGCCTGGGCTGGGAAAGGATGGAGACAAGGGTAGAGCAGGGGTGACAACCCTTATGCCAGAGGAGGAGCAGCAGATCCTGTGCCAAAACAGCTCCTGCATGAGCCATGAAGGGATCCAGGTGTCACTCTCTCGGCTTCAGTCTCCAAACTGGGTCTCTGCAACTTTGAAGCTGGAGCAGAGGAAGCACTGAGTGCTGCTGCTGGAAGCTTTCGGCTGTGTCAGGATGCTCATGGTTATTCTGAAGCTTTCTGCAAGTGGATGAGGCAGAAAGAGCCTGTCTTGAGGCTGCAGGTGGCAGCCCCCCTCCACAGCCGCAGTGCCAGCACTTCAGCTACCTGTTTTCTCTTTCTTTTCCAGTCTCCCTTTCACGGCACATTTCATTACCACAAACAGCAGAGGAGGTGCTGCATGGCTGCCAGTGTCTTCTTGCTTGCATGGCCCCAGGGGTGCATGTGCAGGAGAACCAGGAGCGAGAGGGCATGGGATGGAGGGTGTCAGTGTGATATAGGGGATGGAAAAGATAGAGCAAGCCCCCCCAACTAATATTGGACACTAGGCTGGGACAAACATTAAGCATCCTTCTCCATGAAAGTTTTTACTGAAAAACAAGTTTTATACAATTCAAAGAGAAATACAGACTTAACTTTACTATCACCAAGCAATTGCAGATGAACAGGACCAGGTGGGCAAACATGGTGGGACAAGGGTAGGTTCATCCTCTTTTTAGGGCAGCCCAGAGCCCATGTGCATGCTGGACAGTTGTACCTCTTCCAGTCAGATGCCTACTGTGGGTCTATGAGATCACCGGAGATCAGTCTGGATGGGCCCAGGAGAGCATTTCCCATCTGAAACACTCTCAGTAACTTGCACATCCAACAGGACACCACATTAAACAGTGGCTACAGGTGGCAGGGTATGGCCAAACAGCCTTGTCTTTCTGCAAAAGTTTCCACTTTCTGGGCAAGAACAAGGAAATTTTTGCCAAGAACCGCTGGGTTAATTTTAGGAACTGCTTGGTAACACCAGCGCTTCACCTGTTCCCCAAAGCACCCATCCTGCCCTGCAGGGTGAGAAACCTCTGCCCAAGGCACTGCTTAGAGCACTCTGCATCCCACAGCAGAGAAGAGGCTGGTCGTGCTCCTCCCCAGGACACAGACAGCTCTGGCAATGCTGAGCAAATGCAGTTCCACAAAGAAGTTCAGGCAAATCATTTCACCAGCCATTTCATCATTTCACTTCATCTTCACAGGTGTCCTCTGCCCCCAGTTGCAGCCAGTTGCAGTAGAGGAGAAGAATTAATTGCCTGGTTAAGTCACAGAGCTTTGGCTTCCAGCCTTCCCTGAAGAGCAGATGTACAAAAAGCTGATCTGCAAATCGGGATGTGTTTGCCCCTGGAACTGACTGCCCCACTGAGCAGTGCAAGGCGCTTTCCCACGAACAGACCCAGCTCCTGCACTTGGGTGATTGCTCTGTGCTGTTTCACGAGGAGTCCTTCAAAAGCTTTTCGACACTCAAGAATCTGTCTCATGGAAGGCAGCCATATCCCAGCAAGGCTCTGGCTTCCTCAACCCCTTATGGCACCTCTTTTGGGGTCCCCAATGTGTGAAATCACTGTGTTTATCTCCAGATGTGGCATTTGCCTGCACGATGCACCCAGCACTGGTGAAGAGGGCTCTGCATTCGGATCTCAGGCTCTTGCGGTGTGTTCTTGCTGGGTACACTGTTCATCAAAGATTCAGGCATTGTGGAAACAGCATGCCTGCTTAGCCTGGAAAACCTATGAATTCAGGCTGCAAGCCAGCAAAAATTCTGTCTGTCCAGCTTCCAAGCTACCAAGAGAAACCCTGCAAATCAATCCTGCAGATGTTTTTCCAGCTGCCACAGCCCTCAGAGAGGTTTCCTTGTTAAACTAGCAATAAAAAGGAATGCCAGAGAGAGACCAGAGCGGATGTGCTTGGTATGTGGAAGAGGAGAGGTACGGCAGGATGTGTCTGGCTTTGAGGTTTGAGCAGCAGAGCAGGTAAAGAAGGTTCACTGTACCACTGAACAACCACCCAGTCTTGGGTGAAGCAAAGTGTCATGGTGATCATAACACACAGCAACTCTCCAGATCTCAGCAGTGTCAGGTTAATGGCAAGAAAAGTGTTAACATCAAACATCTTAAATGACATCTTCAGCGGCAGAAGAGACAAGGTGTGTGGTAGAAGGAGTTATACTGTTCAGGCGGTACATCTGCTGCGTCCTGGGTCAGGGCTAACACGAGCAAACAGCAAGCAGCAGATATCATAGCCAACTTCAACCTGGACATGGCATTGCCATGGTGGAAGGCAATTACAGGAAGCACAACAGGGACTGCAAATGGCAGGCTGAATGGTCCCACAGATATTAAAATGAACAGTTTGTGTGGCACCTTTATTGGCTGTCACTGGATTTTCCCAGTCACCGTGCCCCAGAGCAGGTCCTGGGGAGTCAGGATTCGGGTCTGCAGAAAGCAGGCGACGGACAGCAGCACCCAAGTGGCCTGTGTGTTTGCTGAAGGGATGCACTGGTCTCTCAAGCCTCCCCCAGCACTGTTTATGAGCAGAGTAGACTCTTCCCCAGCACCATGCCTGAACCATGGATGTCACTCCTCAAAAACTACAGCTGAAACATGACTGAAACATTCTCAGTAACTTGCACATACAACAGGACAGCACATTAAACAGGGCTTTGCAGTGCATCCTCAGTGGCCACCTTCTCTAGTGAGGTCTGCTAAAGGACTAGAGGTCTTTCAAGCTAAAAATATTTTGCCTGTTTTCATCAGAATAAACAAAGAATAATTAACTTATTTAAAAGAATAACCTTAAAGCAGTTAGGAAAGGCAAAGGAGAGCTGAAAAAGGCTTGTCATAAACTGTCTCTTGGTGGTTGTAGACCTTTAGGCAGGTTTTTACCTCCCTGTGTGAGCTGCAATAAAGTCTGACCCTTTTCTCACTCACCTGCTGCAACCTGGGGAACCTTCTCCAGTGGGAGCAGCCTCCATAGCTCCCCAGGGAAGGACATCCCCACCCCTTCCCCTTACAGAGATGCAGCAGAGCTATGAAAAAAGCTGAGCATCAGTAAGCGCTCTCACAGCATGTCGCCCTGGCAGCTGGCTCCTGGGAAGACTGCAAGGGCAGTGCTGGAGTCTCCCCACAGATTTCGCCTTTTCCAGGCCCCAGGCTTTAGTGATCTTGGCCGTTCCCCAGGCAGGAGGTGCTGCCAGCTCTGCGGTGCCAGTGAGGAGGGCCATTCCCAGGGAGGATGCTGGCGGGCGCAGCCCCTGAAGGATCCCCAGGAACGATGCACGCTGCAGCCAGGGAGCGATGCAGAGCACTCCCGGGAATGCCCGTCCTCGCCTGGGCGCAGAGGACGGGCTGCTGCCCGGCGCAGCTGACACGCCAGTCCCCTCCACCCTTCATCACAAACAAGCCGGCCCCAATTTCCACAGCATGGCAGGTAATTGACTTGCGACAACTGAGTTCAACACAAATTAGCCTGGTTTAGAAAGACAGCTTCATTTGCACTTCCAGCCAGAGAAAGCCAGTTAATCCAAGCAAAGGAGAAGAAATCATTAACTCCCACTTGCTAAAAAGGATATTGAGTCGTCTGCCTCTGCCCAGAGCAAGTCTGACTGGTTTAAACACACAGGTACCTCTAGATCATACTGTCTTCTGCCTTGTCAGGAGCAGAGAGTGGGGCTGAGACCTAGCGTGGCTCCATCAGTGCAGCAGGTCCTTCAGCATGTGCCCCTGTACCATGTCATGTTTGCAGGTCTCGGGCTCTGCATGCCAATGTTGGCTTCCCACAGTTTAATACCTCATGTATTATACCCGTGTTCAGGTGTTCAGGCCTGGTGTGGCCTTTCTATCCACTCGTGGCAACAATGGCATCTGATATCATAAATGAAAAAGAGGCATTTGAGCAATACATGTGCTGTTTTACTCATCCAGCTGCCCCTGCTTTTAGTTGTGTTGGAATATAGTGGAGTTTTCTTAACACTTGGTATTTCTACTTGCTTCCCTAACTGAAGGCAAAACCTTGGTCAAGGAGAGACAGTGAAATGCCCATGGATGTTCACGGGAATGCAGTTGCAGTAGGGTCAGTTCCCGCCTTGGGAAGGTGCTGGTGGTCCCCAGAGCACAGCATTTGCTCCCAGGCAGCCCCATGGACCCAGCGCCACCTCCCTCATCCACAGTGGGTCAATACATCAGTGGGACTCATCACCTCGCCACTGCCACCAGCTCCATCCAATCTTATCTGGCTGCCCTCAGTAGGAGAAGACCCCTCTAAGCTGGTTGTCAGAAATAGAAGGCAGTCACCTAGAGGCAGATGATGTGACTCTTTCCCATTCTGCCAAGACTTATTTTCACTTCAGAATTGTTTTTCTTGTTGTCTCAATGAGCATCTCTAAGGAAGCATGACTATTTACTGGAAGCATGTATTGTGGGTGATGGGGGAAGTTGTTGATAAACCCCTAACTTTACATTTTTTGGTTTTCATTTTTTCAGCAAAGTCATAACTCACCACTGCATGTCCCTCATCTGCTTTCAGAGCATGCCAAAGTGGTTCTGTCACATGTGAGGGAAGGCCCACGTGCATCCTTCTAGAGACATGTCCAGTGGTGTGGCTTTTCTATCCACTCATGGCAACAACGGCATTTGATATCAAAAATGAGGCATTTGAGTAATTTATGTGCTGTTTTACTCATCCAGCTCCAAGTTTTACACCAAAGCCATTAAGGCTAATGGTATTAATCACTAGGAGAGTGGAACAGAGTTCACCTCATCTTGTCACTTAAGCCACCATCCACATCTTCATCCTGCCAGGCCCCCGGATAGTCCACAATGTACCAAAAGTCTTCTACCTGCTGAGGAAAGCTCATCTTTTCTAAGTCCTCACTCCAGAGCTGCAATTACAAACTTCTCCCAAAAAGTCATGGACCCAAGTTGCCTGGCAAGGGCAATCTTGACAAGCTAAGCTGTCTTTGGGCAGCGGACATCAGTACCTCTCATCAGCTGGGTGGTTATTCACCCAACATGTAGCACTACACAGGCAAAGCCACTCCCAGAAGCATCCTAGTGAGGGAGGTCCTGTCGGGCCAGCAAGGGCAGATGAAGCTCTAGGTATTCGTGCAATGAACATGGGCGATTGGTATCCACCATCTGTACAGAACATGTCCTGGTTCTCAGGGTCTAAGTGACTACTGACCCCCACCATTCCAATGCTGGGGGTTTCATTCCTAGTCCCCACAGAGAAGACCCACCGTGCCATGGTGTGAGGTCGTGACTGGTACCTGTAGGAAGGTGTTGGCAGCATAGTTGGTAAGGCTGCATGTGGGTGGGAGTGATACCCCTGCAAGGATGAGAAGAGTTTGCATTGGAAATGAACGTGCCAGGCCCCTTCCACACACATCTGACACACAGTGCCATCCTCCAAGGTGGGCACCAGGAACAGTCCACCCCTTCAGCGGGAGCACAAGCCTGGGACCACATTCACTAATGAGCGTGCAATTCTTTGCTTTGCAATGGAAATTTCCGCTGGGCACCAGACTGCAAAACTCTGGTTCTCTTCCCGTGCTCTGGAGATGGAAACTCAGCCCAGAAAATCTTAAAGAAAACAAACCACGCAAATTTGATGCCACCGATGCCCTGGCAGGTCAAAATATTTTTTTGGCCTGGCTTCCCAGTTGTCGAGTACGTGCCTGGTCTGGTACTGGCATTATTCTAACCGCTTCCCAAGTAACAGCAAAAAGCCTCATATCCAGTCACTTCCCTGGGCAGAAAAGTGATAAAAGAACATCTTGCTCTCTTGTCATTTGATTTTGCAACTGGATGTTTGGGATCTAATACATGCCAAAAATGAAAATATCCCCAGCATTATAAGGGCTCAAAGAGCTTTGCATTAATGCTGTATGCAGATGATGCGTTAATATATTTATCTGATCCAGCTCAATCTCTCCCTAATCTATTAGCATTAATATCTGAGTTGGGGGATAGAGACAGATAGAAAACAAGCCGTGCAAAGCCTGACTTCATCACCTCCAGACACTCTTGATGAAGTGTTTTGCAACGGTAGAACTAAATTGTCCTCTCTCAGTTCACAGCACCTTGAATCTGTGACAAAACAAATATCGTAAAGAGCAAAAGACTCCTAGCCAGGCCTCCCACTGTGGAAAACCCTCTGAGCTTTGTGTATGGTCATTTTTAAACAACACCTTTTTTAGCTGCAAAATCTCACTGGTGCTTGAGAACATCACCATGAGGGACAAACCCTACCCCATCTG
This sequence comes from Chionis minor, assembly GCA_013398295.1. Taxonomy (NCBI): domain Eukaryota; kingdom Metazoa; phylum Chordata; class Aves; order Charadriiformes; family Chionidae; genus Chionis; species Chionis minor. The sequence continues at coordinate 87,324 of VZSF01007798.1, read as the reverse complement.
TTCAGGCACAAGTTTCCCCTTTTGCAACTCCCGGCAATAAAAGTAGCAAAGAGGAGAGCTGAAGCCTTGGCATTTCTGAGCTGTGAAATGTGGACAGAATAAAGCCCTTCCCTACCCACTCATGCATGAATCCTGAGCCTCCCTGGCAGGCTGCCTTCACGTGTCGGAGCCACAGATATTCAGGAGCAGGCAGCAGCAGCAGCTCCCCTGGCAATACACATACCTGAGGTTTTTGTGGAAGCCACTTTGCAGCCCGTTTGCATGAATCATACTGTCACACGGTGCAGTTCAATGTTCCGAGGACCCCGTTACAGGAAAGGGGGTCTGTCGGTCCCGCGGATGCTGGGAGGCAGCTATCAGCAGCGCGTACCGCCTCCACCACTCGCCCGAGCAGGAATCTCCCGCTGTGGATCAGCCTCTGGCGCTAGATTCCGTGTGTGACAGGCTCCAGAGAGCAGCAGCCTCCTGCCCCAGCCTGGGGGGGTGAATCTCTTCCTGCTCCTCCTGCTACAACACACTGCACACTATGGTGGGTTGTGATGTGTTGTACCCGCAAATTCCCTTCCAGCTCTGACCAAGGTAGGAAGAATAGTGCCCATTTTCCCGGAAAAGGTCCTGGATTTAACGGTGAGGATGAAACAAGTCTGAGGGATATGAGACAATGTTCCTGCAGTAAAAATAATTAGCGCTCGTTATGTTATTTGAACAAAATTTCTGTAATTCTCCTCAAACATCCCAATGAGTTTATCCTGAATGATGAAGTACATATTTCATTGGCTCATGAATCAAAGATATAGAGATAGATTGATCTGGTTCTGCAGTGTGTCCTTCACCTGAAATCAAAAGTCAAACATTTCTCTGCCTTGTGAATGAGATAAGCCCTGGATGAATAATGCCTCTGCCACTATTGTAAGCCCTGGCAGTTCCAAAATACATAATACAAACATAAGTAACTGTGGTCATTACATTTACAGGAATTCAAAAGGTTTATTTTAATTGGTTCGGTTTGGGGTTTTTTTCCAAATTGTATTTGCGCTCTTGAAATGACATAAATTGTACGGCCTAAAGGAGAAAACAACGTTGAAAGGTGCAGGCATCAAATCACAACCTATCTTTAGACACTGCTGAAAACAAAGACCTACAATTAATGATCAAGAGAAGTAAAGACCAATGCAACCAATGGTAAGAATAAGCTACTAAAACCCTCTGACTAAGAAGCACGAGAAGTATTTTGTTAGATGTTGGCACTACATGTTGGAGTAGCAGTGCAGTATAGCTAGTGTGCAACACACATACCTGGGCAAACACCTCCAAAACAGTCTCCATGAACTCATGGCAACATGGGATCCTGCCAAGTGTGGGCACTCCCATGGTTTCTAGAGGCATTCAAGGCCAAGGGCACATTGTTGTCTTTCCAAAGGAGAGCAAAGCCCAAAGAGTTCATGCCAGCTGCCTGGTAGGATGCTCCCCCTCATCCCAAGGTGACAGCACAAACCCAGCTTTATATTGTGCTTGCTCTCCTTTTAATCTTTGAAAGGTCTTTTTGTACCTGGGCCCTTCCCAGCAAGGTCTGATGTGGATTTCAGTTGGTGATCCTCTTTTTGTATCTATTTCTTCTGTATCAGCCCAAGAAAACTTCCCCCCAAATGACCTCGATCAATTGTTCTTGATATATTTAATAAATAAATCCTTTTCAATTGAAGTGTTCTAACAGCAGGGTCCACACTCCCAAATGTGTCATCATAAATGCGTGCTTACTCCTTGGGGATCTACTGCAAAGGTGAAAATGTATCGGATACTAAAGAACTGAGAAATGGCAATTAAATGTGAAGGCAAACAGAAAGCTCACAGATTTACACTGGTTTCTGGTTTGCCCTCAAAACTGAATTTGGATGTTCAAACAGACAGAATTGGATGCATCTGCATATAATCAATGCACTGTTGATTGTGTGCTTTCTTCTTGATGAAGGAGTGAATTTGCAGGTTTTCTAGGATTTTCAAGTGTCCCGACTTTATATATATTGTCCCATGGAAAATTTGACCTGAAAAGATGCTTATGTTTAATTACTCAGTGAATGTATCTACAGCACAGTAAAAGGGGTGTTCCTTAGCAAATTTAGCTCCAATGTTGGCTGTGTTATTTATCCAGCTGACCAATCTATATTCTTTTATTCCAGATGTGCAACTAAACTGCCAGTCCGTGAAGTCACCTTCTAGTCCCTCTCCTGGACAGGTGACCAAGGCCATCTAGAGAAGAGACTGAACAGCACCTTGCAGCACTACTCCTGTCTAGGAATCTAGGTGCAGCACATGAAAATGGGGTGTACAGAGGCTGAACAGATTTGAGGACATCCCAGTGGATCTCAGCCCTGATTTCAAGCTCATTTATAGCACTGCTGCCAAGTTGCGCTGGGCTAACTGTTGGACACCATTGCCTTCCTCTGCAGTCAGGAATACCACGAGAACATGCTTCTCCCTGGTATCTAGTAAGCCCAAAACCATGCAGAGCGGAAAGGTTAATTTTCCATCATCAAACATTGTATGAACCACTCCTACACTGGGAGAACTACAAACAACACACAGCCTCCTTGCTTTTAAAACACTTGGTACCTCCCTGTCAATAAGCACTTGCTGGGGCTGCTGCCCAGGACAGTAGCAATGGTGGCCCCTTGCTCTACCCAAGGACCTTCCACCTTTGTTTCCTTCCCAGACATGCATGGGATGCTCTTTTGAGCGCGCCCTTTGCACAAGCAGGTGTCTCCTTCAGTGTGGAAAGGCTGTGGTGTGCTCCAGCCCACACCAGCAACAGTGTCAGGAACAGGGGAGCAATCAGAGCCCTCACAGCAGGTAATGAGGAGAAGCTGCCGGAGGCTGTGAGCCCCGATGTTCCCTCGGCAGATGGGGGAAGAAAAGAGGGTGCCTCATGGTAAATAAGCTACCCTGTCAGAGGTCTACATAACCACGGGGACTGGAGGGACGGGGCTGGAGATGAGGCACTTGAAGGCAGCCCTTGATGTGTGGAGCTTACATTTTGTTATTCTCTACAGAACCTGGGTTTTCGTGGTCTCTGCTGAGATACAGGTGAGAAGTCTGGTCCTGGATGGCCAGCCATGGGGGACAGGCACTGCCCGGGACACAAACATCTGACTCCCTGACTGGGCTGCCATACATTTTGAATTCCCCTCCACTGCAAAAAGAGGGGAAATGTTTCTCCAGTCGCAGCTGAACAAACAGCACTCCAGAGATCAGCAAAGGATCCCAGAGCCACTCTTCAGGGAAAATGTAGCATGTACAGGCAGGGATTGCTTTGGTTTCTGTTGCTAGTGACAGAAGAGTGATCAGGATTTCTACAACAGACCTTGGCTCAGGCTCTAATTAGCAACTCAAACATGTGTTTTCAGTTCTTTCAACTGTGTGAGAAAGGCTCAAAAGCTTCAGCTATTGCTCACAGCAGAGCTGAGTCTTAATGTAACATCAAGAGGCAGGCAAGATAAGTGTCTACAACTCTACTTCATCCTTTAAAGAGATGTATAGGTGCATTTTCCCTTTATTCTTTCTGTTCTCTTTCACGGAGGCTTCTCCTCCTTGAGAAACACCCTTGGTCTGTCCTGTGGTGCTGGAAAGCAAGCAGACCCACAGCCAGACCACAGCTGAGGGGTGCCCTCCAGTTTTGCAAGAAGTGAGAGAACCGACCACCGCAGTCCTGACATCCTGGGGACTCTCCTCCTCTCCTACCCTGAAGGACCCGTCCTCTGCTGGCGAGCAGGGAGGGTGAGAGCAGAGCAAGGTGACACTGCCCACTCAGTGCTGCATCCTGACAATACTGAGAGATGTCTGGGGTTTTCCTCTGGTCTTTAAAAACTCTGGAAACTTTCACAGATGTACGTGGGGGTGGACAGGTACACACATAGACACATATGGATGCTCTTGCTCGTCCATGCACACGTACACACACACGCACAACCCCACATTCAGTACAAGATGGCAAAGCCAATCAGTAGTTAAAAGCGAGATTGCCTGCACAATCACCATTAAGGCCTCTTGTGAATACTTCTTAGGAGGTTGAGTTTAATCGTGATTATTCATTGCTTTTTACACAAAACACCTTTCTTGTTCAGTAAGCAGGCTGGACTTGCTTGGGGGTCAGTCTGGCCTGTGTCATAAAGACATCTGCAAATTCTTGTGACTGTGACGTTGAACACGGGTTTGGAAAAAAACAATCTGTCCCTGCTCGTCCCACAAGATCACATCTGCTTCTCTGCAAGTGACTTAAAGTAAGATGCTATCAAGTGGTCTCAAATCATGTACTCTTCATGTGCTGGATGACCAGCTTCATACCCTGATTTGCAGAACAGCCAAGTACTCACTTCTGCATGAGTGTCAGAGACTTGCAGACTAAACAAGTAAAATGTTTTGAAAGATCTGCTCATGAAAAACTAGATCCTCAATGACTCGTATCTAAAAACCAAGGGGAGCTTGTGATCTGGGTGCCTGGAGAGAGCCACTGTGCCCATGGACAGTGATGCTGCCCTCCTCGCAGAACGGGATGAAACCTCCTGCAATACAAAGTGCACTGCAGAAAACCCTGCAGGGTCAATTTGAGCAGGGTAGCACTAGTACGTACAGCAAGAAAGGACCCAAGGCAACCAACTGAAGTAATATATCGCAGAGCTGCCTCTTTAGCACCATCCAGCAACACATCTACTGAGGTATAAATTTGTGGGACGAGTGCTCTGTGTGGCTGTGACATTTAAGAGTAGAGAACTGTCCTGGTTCCAGTGGGGACAGGGTTAATTTCTGTCACAGACACAGGTATTCCACACTATGTGACACGTACCCAGCCTACAGCAGGGAGATTGCCAAGGGAGGAGGGAGGAAGTCGCAGCTTGGGATCGGGGCTGGGGTTTCATGCGTGTTTGTACATTCCTCCATCAGTGTTATCATTGTTTTCCACTTTCCTTTACTGTTCTGTTAAACTACCCTTATCTCAACCCAAAAGTTTTGCCTTTTTCTTCCAATTTCCCCCCACCCCCTGTGGGGAGGGGGGGTTGAACAAGCAGCCACCTGGTTCTTTGTTGCCCGCTGAGACCAAACCAGGAGAAGAACAATACATACAGATAAGGGAGCTGGGATTATTTAGCACATAGGTAAATAAACATGGTATTTCACAACAGCTCTCACCCCTTTAAATCAAGTTTGGTAGGCCCTCTCCCTTTTTAGGTAGAGCAGTGACCTGAACACCCAGTGAAGCTGGTGTCCAGGCTTGCTGAGGATTTTGCATCAGTGAGTGGCAGAGGACGAGGGGAGAACAAACAGAGATTTATAACCCCCAGACTCCACCCAAAACTTTTTCTCGAAGGGGTGTCCTGCCAGCATCCAGAGTTTCTCTGTCCACTGAAGCAGCCTAAGGATGGAGGGGACATCCCAGCGCTGGCAGCGTTGGGCAAGTCACATTCACCAGACTGAGCAGTGCTTGCAGCATGATGTGCTGAACAAAGTGACTGGCAGTGAAACCATAGGGGAACCTAGCAAGGTCACCCTGTGCCCCTTCTCCCTGTCTCCTCCTCCTTGGAGAGTGCCTTGCATTACCACTGGTAATCCTCCTCAACCCTGGGAATGGGACTTAATACACACACAGAGCTCCTCAGGGAATATTCCACTCCCATGGCGATCCATCCATTCTGCAATAAACCCTCTGCAGAGCTGTAGTGACAGAGAATGATGAAATACAGAGCCTGTTGCCTCTGAACAAATGTAGTTTTGTGTTTACAGCAGAGTACAGCCTTTTCACACAGCCCAGCCGGCCAGGCGGTGCACAGCCTACCTTCTGCATTTTGATGAGCTCTTCAGACAAATGCAGATCCTTCAGCAAGAGCTGCCCAGGAACGGTTGCTTCTGGATGGCAGGGAAAGGGTTGTGGCTGAGCCTGGGTCTCTGGCAGATATATCCAGGGCTCTCTCATGCTGGAGAAGCAGCTGTGCTTCATCAGACCCTCATGTCCACCCAGCCCTCACTGGGAGCTTCTCAGCCAACCCATCCCTCTTCTGTAGAACTGCCTGGGCTAAGTACAGTAGAAGATGTCCAGCCTTTCTTAGGACCCCCCTTCCAAGTCTGATCCTGGTAAAATGAATTTTCCCTGCTTACAAATCTGCTGGGAAAAGGTCTTATCACCTGTTAGGCTCTGGATCCTACGTCTGCAGCAACCCTCGCATTCAGTCAAAGATCAAACGCGCTTGCTTCCAGTTACACCAGAGTATTGGCCTGGGAATACATAAGTCTACTAACAATGGATAAATAATCAATAGGACATTACATTGCTACTAGTAGTAGGGCCATTAGCACAACAGGGGAGATTTGCTGAGATGGTTTTCCAACCAGACCCCGGGGAACAGGAAGGGTAAATATCCCGTGACTTGTTGTTGCGTTCCTAGCCCGAAATACGTTTTCTTCACAGAAAAAGAGAATTCAGCTTATAGTGCCTCTTGCTTGGAGAACCTGCCGCCCTTCTCACTTCGCTCTTCTCCTTGGTTCTGCAGTTAGTGGCCAAAGTCCTGGTTCAGAGCCAGCCAATATCTGAATAAATTTACTGAATCAACAGCCCTATGAGTCAACAATGTTATTGACAGCTATGTCTGTTGTCCTGCAGAACCGCCCTTATTCAGAAAAATACTCTGCTTGGGCTGAAGCACCCACTTATACTACAAAACTTTCACTTTAAAGGATTGCTAAAGTACTTGAGCTCTGTAAGTATCAGAGCCCACGTGCTACCAAGATGCAGATGCTCTGGGGTGGAACTGGGTGCCTTTTGACTTTGAGCACCTTATAATATGGGGAAAAGGTGGGGGAGTGCTCCTGCAGCTGAAGATCCTGGGGGCTTTAATCAGGCAGAATGTTTTATGACAGACTCTGGAATTTACAGCAAAGCTTCACAGATGGTCAGTTTTATACCTCGCTTGTAATGTGACAGGCCCCTCCAGCAGTGCTGCAGCTTATGAAGTAATTGACTCGGGTGGTTAGAAACCACCTCCAGCCAACATGTGGCTGTGAGAAGCTCCTTGTCAAAACCCAGAACGGCAGAACATGATTTTTTAATATATTTTTTCTAAAAGTGCATTGAAGTCAGCAATTCATCTGGATTAATTGTGCAAGTGAAACTTACCAATGAACATGCAGTAGAATAAGGAGTCTTGCGTGTCAAACTAACCTTTCATAGAATCACAGAATCACTGGGGTTGGAAGGAACTTCTGGAGATCATCTAGTCCAACCCCCCTGCCAGAGCAGGGTCACCCAGCGCAGGTTGCAAAGGATGGTGTCCAGGTGGGTTGGGAATGTCTCCAGACCTGGAGATTCCACCACCTCTCGGGGCAGCTTTTTCCAGTGCTCCAGCACCCTCAAAGGAAAGGAGTTCCTCCTCATGTTCAGATGGAACTCGCTTTGTTCAAGTGAATGTCTGGTACCTCTTGTCCTGTCACTGGGCACCACTGAATAAAGCCTGGTCCTCTCCTCCCGGCACCCTCCCTTTAAGTATTTATAAGCATTGATGAGATCCCCCTCAGCCTGCTCTTCTCCAGACTAAAGAGACCCAACTCCATCAGCCTTTCCTTGTAAGAAAGATGTTCCAGCCCCCTCATCATCTTTGTGGCCCTTTGCTGTCCCCTCTCCAGCAGTTCCCTGCCGTTCTTAAACTGGAAGCCCAGCACTGGGCACAGGACTCCAGCTGCCCCTCCCCAGGGCAGAGCAGAGGGGCAGGATGACCCCCCTCCTCCTGCTGGCCACGCTCTTCTTCATGCACCCCAGGATGCCACTGGCCTTCTTGGCCACCAGGGCACATCGCTGGCTCATGGGCATCCTGTTGTCCACCAGGACTCCCAGGTCCCTTTCCACAGAGCTGCTTCCCAGCAGGTCACCCCAACCTGTACTGGTGCCTGGGGTTATTCCTCCCCAGGCGCAGGACCCTACACTTGCCTTTCTCGAACTTCAGGAGGTTTCTCTCCACCCAGCTCCTCCAGCCTGTCCAGGTCACGCTGAACGGCAGCACAGCCTGCCCGTGTGTCAGCCACCCCTCCCGGTTTGGTGTCACCAGCAAACTGGCTGATGGGACACTCTATCCCGTCATCCGGCTCATGGATGAACACACTGAACAGGACCAGCCCCAGCACTGCTGACCCCTGGGGAACACCACTTGTTCCAGGCCTCCAGCTGGACTCTCTGTTGATGATCACACACCTCTGAGCTCCATCTGCCAGACGCTTTTCAACACACCCCACTGGCCATTCATCCAGCCCACACTTCCTAAGCTGCCTACGAGGGTGCTGTGGGAGACGGTGTCAAAAGCCTTGCTGAAGCCAAGGCAGACAACATCCACTACCCTCCCCTCATCGATCCATCCGGTCATACTGTCGTAGAAGGCTATCAGATTAGTCAGACATGACTTCCCCTTGGTGAATCCATGTTGACTGCTTCTGATAACCTTCTTTTCCTCCAGATGCTTTGAGCTGACACCCAGAATGAGCTGTTCCATCATCTTTCCAGGGATGGAGGTGGGGCTGTACAATCCTATCCACAGTACTTTGGATGGCTGGGAGGGTAATGAGACGAGGTAGACATGGAAAAGAGAGAACTCAGAAAAGTCTTATTTATACTTTGAGGCCAAAAGATAGGCTAATTCGAAAGACACTAATCCTACTAGAGTAGAAGGAAGGAGATTTCATCTAAAGATCATCTCGTTTGCTCTTTCAGGTTATACCATAATTTGCAGATTAATTGCAGTGTCTAGAAATGCCATAAATTTCAGCCAGTTCTTATAAGTCAAACAATCAACATTTTAATTGCCTATGAAGTTTTTAATATTCAAACATAACCTGTTTTTCACAAGAAGTCCATGACATCGGGTATCCTTTGCTTCACTACAAACTCAGCACCAGCTTCCCTATGTCCTTTTAAACATCAGGCAGCAGCTCGCTAATTCTCTTAACCTTCCTGCCTGGTGTCTCCCTTTCCCCTTCCATCTTCTGGGCAGTAGAAACACACTCTTGGCCAAGCTGTGGTTTAGAGCAGGCCGCTAAAGAAAAGCAAGTGTCCTAGGGAAGGGAAATGTGCATCTCAAAAAGTCATTGCCTCCTGCCTGCCTCCTCTCTATTCAGCCTTGCTGAGCCTGAGGAGAAACACCCTGCTCAGACCTGCAAGCCTTTCTTACAGGGCATGAACCGAGGGGGTGTTCTGCTGAACACGTGCAGGCAACGCGCATCAAGAGATAGGTCAAGAGCAGCTTGTGGAGAACCCATGCTCCAATCTCTGCTGTGGTGCTTGCACTGTGCAAACCACGGGTGTAAGTCAGCATCACGGTCCTGGAGTCACCAAAGACCAGCAAATGTTGCCCACAGGAAACCTGGCTCTTGGTGCTGCTGGGATCACTGCTTACGATTCTCGTCTTGGTTTGCTGGTGTAAATCAGGAGCAACCTGGCACCGAGCACTGGCATGGCCAAGAATAAGTCCTACAGGTCTTATTGCTACGTGCTCTGATACCTCCTCAGTTCTCGCTCCATCCTTCATCATCTTATTGTGAATTCTGCCTATTTTTGGAGCATACAGACTAGCTGCTCAGGGCAAACTCTGCTCCTTTCTTCCCATTTCTCAGCTGCCAGATGCTGCTGACACAGCCAGAGGTCCTAGCTATAGTAATGTGGCCTTTAAACTCTAAACCAGGCTTTGCACAACAATTAATTACCTTCTAACACAAAATCAATTGGTGCCTTTATTTTGCTGTGAGCTGCAGTGATGGATAAGGCAAAGTTTCATCTTCTCTGTGTTAAATAAACTTTTTCCTGGTATGTTCCTGGCAAGGGACAAATCTGCACATACTCCTTCAAGTCACTCCGGAGTCTGGGAAAGATCACGGTCAAGAGCAGATGATGAAGAAAACATGTTGAAGGTCCCCAAATGACAAGGACTTCAAATTGCCACAGCTCTGTTGTTGTCTAAGGTAAATAAACTGACCACATCTTTTTCTTATACAGCGTTCAAACACTCCATAGACCCAGGGAAGGTGCTTTCAAATATTGCCTATCTTTGATAGATTTAGGTACTAAATGTTTATACTCATAAACATACTGAACAGTTATATTATGCACATGCTACTGCACTTGCATAGCTAAAGGCCGGGGCTCAGTTTTGTGGTTAAATCTAGGATTCAAAATGTTCTTTACATAGGAAGGAAGCTTCAAAGAAAGTGTTTTCAAGGAATACACAACTCTAATGATTAATTAATTGCTGTATTAATTTTAAGACAAGTATTTAAAGAAATGTAGCGCTATGTTTCAGGCCATCTTGTTCTCGGGAAGATGTAGATTAGTACAGATTGTCCACATTTCCCTCGGACTTAAAACCGTATGAAAGTTGGTTCTTCGGGAACATTTGAGGTCTCACTTTTTAGGATTAAAGGTTGCTGCTTCTGCGTTTTGGTGCCCTTCCCAAGGCTTCTTTTGTGTCAGAGTGGTCTGACTACCATCCAGCTGAAGCTCACAAAGACTGCTCTCTCTCTCTAAAGGGATGCTGCAGCCCAGCAGCTCCTGCAGCTCTACACTTGCTCCTTGCCCCAGTTGAGGTCAGAGTCTCTCTGCCCACTGCTGGCCTCCGGGGCGGTGGCTGCAGTCGCACTGGAGTGAGCACGGACGTGACGGCCGCTGACTTCGCTCTCACCGGGAGCAGGGGAGGCAGAGAGCAGCTCCTGCCCAGGAGCAGGACCAGCCTCGTGCTTCACTCCACCATCAGGTCCAAGACTCCTCCAGAGCCCAGCAGCCTGTTCTAGAGCACAAAGGTACCTCGGTTTCTGCAGCCAGTGCCACACAGGAGCAATCCATCAGCTCTTGACTTCTTCTAGTGCCAGGCTGCAGCTGGGACAAGCAGGGGCACAAGTCCCAGCTGAGGTCTGATATCAGAGCTCAAGGGCTACCCATGGTGCGCTGCCTTCCCTCCCTTTGCTTTTACTCGGACATAAAACAGTCTCCCTGTTTTCTCCCATCACCTCCCATCCCACGCAGGTGATGGATGGAGCCCTAGGTCTGGTCCGGGGAGGACCAGCAGCTGCACGCTTGTCAGGAACCAAACCTTCCTGGCTCCACCCTCTCACCCACGGCGCTGGGATATCACAAGGGAAACCAGGACAAATCATCTGCTCCAGGACCCTCTGCAGACTGCAGGGCGGAGGTGAGGACTCTCCTGGGATCCTTCAGCCCTGCAGGCTCCTATTTAGCACAACTGTGTGGTTGTCCCAGAAAGCTCCATGGTGAGCCATGCCTGAGGAGGGTTAAAACCCATATGAGCAGGTTGGACAAGCCGACCTGTGGGCTTGTGCTGAGCCATGTTTAGAATCATAGAATCATAGAATCACTTGGGTTGGAAGAGACCTTCAAGATCATCGAGTCCAACCATAAACCTATGCCAAAACCACCCCTAACCCATGTCCCTCAGCACCACGTCTGCCCGGCTTTTAAATACCTCCAGGGACGGCGATTCCACCACCTCCCTGGGCAGCCTGTGCCAATGCTTGAGAACCCTTTCCGTAAAGCAGTTTTTCCTAATATCCAACCTAAACCTCCCCTGGCACAACTTGAGGCCATTTCCTCTTGTCCTGTCGCTTGTTCCTTGGGAGAAGAGATTGACCCCCCCCTGGCTGTAACCTCCTTTCAGGGAGTTGTAGAGAGTGAGAAGGTCTCCCCTCAACCTTCTCTTCTCCAGGCTAAACAATCCCAACTCTCTCAGCCGCTCCTCATACGACTTGCTCAGGAATAGCTCAGGCATTGCAACACAGGCCGGGGAGATGTACCTGGGAGGGACATCTGCAATTGTGACAAGGGAGAAGAAAGAGAAAAGAGGTTCAGCATAAGTTCACCCCCAGCAAGATTTTGACTCCAGCGTTACACAGATGCAGCTGAGAGAACATCCAGGGCCAGCTCAGCTCAGGCAGCAGTGCTGCTGTCTCAGGGCGGTGACAGGAGAAGACTCATCAGCATCCCCCGCGCAGAGCCCTGCAGGAGCCAGCGAGGTTGGTGCTGACAAGGGACAAGTTGAGGACGCACGCTGACCCCAGAGCATCACAGGAAGAAAGCATGAAGGAACAGACCGTGCTTTGTGCAAATGGGATTTTCAGGGAGTTTAGCTCATGAACGCCAACAAACTCCCGCTCAGTTTGTTTAGAATGAGATTTTTCAAGATTTTCCAACTAGGCTAAAGCAAAGTGAGTTTCCACAGGGTCGGCAAAAGTTGGATTATCCCTAATACCCAGGTACCGTGGGACTTTCTGAAAAAGAGTAGCATGCAAAGAAATTAATTTTTCTTTCTCTGGCCCTGTTTTCAAGAACAGCTAAACTGTTCTTTTTTATGAAACTTTCAAAACAAACATATAAACACTTATCTAGGGGATGACAGTTGGCATGGGAAACATCAGCCCAATCTACCAAAGTGTGACAAAAGCACATGCCACCGAAAATAGGAGAATCACACAGCATTAGCAGTATCAGATCCATCTGTAACATAGCTACAGATTGGTTAGTTATTTTGGCTGAAGACAGTTTTTTCCCCACGAAAATATATATCTAAACAGTCGATGTAAACAGTTTGCAAAGCTGTCAAATTGCTTCAGTCAAAAGATGAAGTTTTAAAAATGCCCTCAAGATCTAAAATTTTACAGTTTTTCTCCACAGCAGGTTTTTTCCTGCAGCTTCATTCTTTTATTTTGAAGTAGTTTTAAAAAAACAATGTTAAAAACCCACCCCAACATAACACAAATTAGACATTCCCTGGCATGTTCCAGTGAAATATTCTTGTCAACTTAAAATTATGGCTTTATTGGATCAAGAAATGCAAAATCCTAATTGTCTCCCCAGCTGTGGACGGGAATGCACTGTGAATGGATCCTTGCCCTGAAGACTATTTTTATTGGACTTCAGGAGCTCCAGTATGTTTGGGCATTGGAGACTGTCAATACAAGGAAGCAAAAGTAATATGAGGTTAGCTGCGCTACTCGCTAAACTGGAAAAAAATAAATATATCTTTTCCAAAGGAGACCTAACAGCCCACAAGTGCTGACACTGTATTACAGCAATGGCGATGACTGCAGTTAATCTATAAATGTCTAACGAGCCGCTTCTCCTTCCACTACAAACCCAGTGGAGAAAGGGGCCGCTGTCAGGATCCTGTATTGCAGTGGTAATCCCAAGTCCATCCTGCACTAAGCTTTGAGACTATTTTTCTCCTCATTTGCCAGAGGCTCTCTTTAGCACTCCAAAATACTATGAGGCACTCTCAGTAAATTTCTGAATTTTATTTTCTAAAATCACAGCATTTTGATTGTCTAAATAGCAATTAGCATCAGAGTTGTTTTTATTTTATATCCTGCCAGTAGAAACATTTAAGTCAATATCCATCAGATTTGTGAAAAATGAATAAAACCTGGCCCTTTCCAAGCATAATTAGACTTGGGGAATGGTGTTGCTTTTATCTGTAGGTCAGTACAAATATTAGCAATTTGGCTGAGTCTTTTATTTTCGCTTCTGGAAAAAATCTTTTTAGCCCTAGTCAGCCACATACTCCAGAAACAACCTTCTGGTTATGTTAGCACAACCCCATGAACTCCAAGCTGCAAGGACTTTAGGAATTAGAAGTAACACTGATGAAGCCTAAATAAATTTGCATAAAGCTGGACGCAGCTTGGTCATGCTGCATCCCAAAGGTCACACTTTTCTCCCCTGGAGTGCTGCAGTGTTTGCCTGGGAGCAACTGGAACTTCAGTCCTCAGCTAAACATTTGTTCTGTTGACAACTGAGATGTCAACTGTTGACAACGGAGATGTTCTCAGTGTCCATCACATCTCTGCAGAGCAAAGCTTGCGATTGGCAGAGGACACCGGTGGCTCACGTGCAGGTGTGAACCACCTCCAAACACCAGGAGTCCAGGAAAGGGTGGTGGGAGGGATGATGCCCACCATCTCTGCCTCCTCTCCCACGAGCCTGGAACAAAGAGAAACTTTGCCTGCCTGCCACCATAACTTCTTGGTAGTGTGAGACTCCAGGAGGAGGAGATGATTCATCTCAGGACCTTGATCAAAGCCACTTCAGTACAGATGGTAGCAATTCCTTGCTTCATTTCTATTACTCAGTTTGAATTCTGAATGTGCTGTAAGGGCTGGCATGAGAACTTGTTGTTACAGGTGCATCCCTCCAGCCAACCATTGGAGCAGGGAAGGCAACCACTTCCTCTCCAGAGCATCTCTCCACCAAGCGCTTAGCAAGGTATCGCTGCCTCCCATGAGCGCTCACAGACAGCCCCCTGCCTTCCCCAGGGCAGGCCCAACTCATGCGAGGACATCATGCTGAAATCATCCATCTCCTGATCGCTAGTGGAAACCACTGCCTCTCCTAGAGGTCATGATGAGCTCAGGAGCCCGTGGAAAAGTGGCCCAAAGGATGATTATTTATGCAGGAGGGGGTGACACATGAGGAGAAGCAACCAGGCTGGGGCAGAGCCATAAAATATCACAGGTCTGGGTTATGAGGCCGAAGTCCTCCTCCCAGACCCTCTCTGTCTCTGGGCTGAGCACCACTGAGCTTACTGGCACTGAAGACAGGTGCTGTTGCACGAGCTGATCACTCTGTACACATCTGCCCTGGAACCAAAATGTCTTCTCATCCTAGGAAGGTGGTTGACAGAAGCTGTACCCCACACAGTGACTGCTACAGGTAACTAGCTCACCTAGACATGCGCAAACCAGACCCCAGGGAGAAGAACCCCATGCAGACACAGCTACATGAGGAGTTTCAAATTTTTCTTGTGATATCCACAGTTCAATAGAGCCCTGACTTCTAAACCCTGAAGCTGCTGCTCCCATGGGCTCTTCCCACTCAGAGCTGATGGGACAGCACCTGGAGAAGGGAAACAGCAAGGAAATGGTTAAAAAAGCACCCATATATTGAACTGAAGTGCTTTATTCAGCCACAGTTCCTGTTTTCCGTGATTAGGAGCCATGGCTCTGGTAATTATCAGTTATGTCAGTAACTCCTGCCCACAAAAAATTTTTAATTCACAGGCAAGCTGAGCCTTTTCAGCTTTGCCCTACCACCAGAAATAAAGATTTCCCATATTTGATAGAAATATCTGACCTGAGAAAGGTCAGGTCAGTCTCTCATGCCCCAAACAGGAAAATCCAGCCACAAAGTGTTTCCCCCTGTTTTTTTAGTGGCGGGTTTTTTTGTTTCTCAGGCTGTGCCGCACTGAGTAACATGTTAAGAACATTTTATAGGCTTCTTATAGAACCACCTGTGTTTATCTAACTAAACACATGACCATGTACAAGAGGCAGTTTGATTACACAACTAAGGGCACATTGCTTGGCTAAATGTTACTCTTCTGGTGCAAAACCAGGCAAAAGATGGGAACAGAAAGTCTGTTTTTGCATGAGCCCCTTTGTTGCGAGAGAAAAGACATTAAAGTCAACACCACTGTTCTAACACAGCAGAGAAAAGCCTTGAATTGCCACAGACTGGACAGGCTGGGATTGCTACGGGCAGAGCGCATGGGAGGCAGGCTGTGAACACTTAATCTGCTCATTGCACATCTATCTGCATAGGAAGGTTTATAGGGTAATAACATGTGGCATCACCATGCTGGTAAGCCAAAATGCCTGAGTAAGTGAGCTGCTATGTAATGATCGTGTTATTGCTGTTGATGAATTGGAGGGAGAGCCAGGCCCAGGAACCTCACGGGTATCCTGCAGGAATGAAGATCATCCCAGATGGTAGAGACGGGCAGATGGAAGCAAAAAATCAGTTGTGAATAATTTGCAAACAGATCCTCCTCGATGGGCTGCCTGCTCTTTGCAGTCAGGTCACTAACACCATGCAGTTGTTGTCGTCACAGAAAAAGGAAACAGCCAAAGAGGGCAGAATTCAGGGCAAAGATGCCGCAGCCCAGCACAGACATGTGCTGGCGAAGGGTGCGCCCAGAGGGAGCCCTGCAGCTGTTTTGGTGAAGCCCCAGTGCTGCTGCCAGCAAAGGGCTGTTCCCACTCCCCAGGTGGGAGCACCCATGTGGGGAGCAGGCGCAGAGCACTGTGATCTGCACAGTCAGATGGAAGTCACGTATAGCAAACAATCACGGTCACTGCTTTGCTGTGGACCGTGGCCAGAGACCAGAGTGCTGCCTTCCCACGGCTCCTCCTCTTGGGAACGTGCAGCCCAGGGTCTCTGGCTATTACCATCTTGCTGACATGGATTCAATTACTTGCTTATTAGCAGTCAAGAAGCAGTCAGAATAAGGGACAGTGCTGACGAAGCCAGGTGACAGCAGAGATCTTGCTCAGATGCAAAGGGAGACCACAATGCTGCTACACAGACAACTAGGTGCCAAGCCTAAGACATAACAGCATGTCAAGAGGGGGCCAGTTCATGTCAGAGGCCTTCGCACATGTCCTTGCCTCTCCTTTGCTTGCTTAGGTGTGATGCTGCTCACAGTGGCTTAGACAATTATCTCACATCCCCCTTTATGGACTAAGGACTGATAGGATTAGTGGTTGGCTTCCTGCTGGTGGTTTTGGCAGCGTTAGGTTGATGGTTGGACTCAATGATCCTTTCCAACCTGGGTGATTCTGTGATTCTGTGCCCTGAGGCACCGCGTCCTTCCCTGGTTCTCCATGTAACTGCAGATGAGCAGCAGCCTGGAGCTCCTCAGAGATGACAGTCAAATATACACCGTGCTGTGCCGAAACCTGACGTCTCAGACGTAGGATGTACAAAAAGCTGGTTCACAAATGAGTTTGTATTCCTTGGAAGAAAGGCCCAAGTTTGTGCAGATCTGCTCCAGCACCCTGTGGAAGCAGCCTGGGACTCCTTCTTGTACCCCATGCATTTCTTGTCACCTTTCCCCATGGCCACAGCAGCTAGATCCCTCCATCACATCTCAGGAGCCTCCACTACCACCCAAAATGGCACAGCACTCCCAGCGTGTGCTGCAGTGTCCTCCTTCCCAGTGGCATGACAGCCTTCCCAAGATCATTTGGGAAAGCCTTCACATCCACAAATGGCCTTTCTCCAGCTGTGCTGAAGGAATGGTCTCAGATGTCACTGTGTCTGTAGGTTAGAAAAAAAATGAAAAAAAAAACCCCAAGTACAACCCTTTTTCCAAAGGGGAAAAAGAAAGGGTTGGGCTATAAATTTTTCCACCAGGGAAGTGCCTTTTTGCCTTGGAAGCTGCAGACTTGTCATCGTGAAAACAAAGTCCAGGGACTGAATCCCAAACGTTAATACAGAAACAGAGCTGAAGTGCTGCACAGGAGTCTTCCTAGGATGCCTCCAGCCCTCCCTCTCCTTTGGGCTCTTTTGGGTACTCACTTTGGAGCAGAGTTACATCTCTCACCGGTCACAGAGGACACTGTGTCAGACATCGGTTGACTGGACACACATTGGAGGAGAGGTATAGTGGCTCCTAGAAGCTGCAGATTAGTCAGTCTTGTCAATAGAGGAGACCAAGAGCATGGAGTGGTGAAATTACAATTTCCATAAGGCACAGCAGCAGTATTTCATAAAAAGAAATCAATTTTCCACTCAGATATTTAAATTTTGCAAGGAAAGTTCTTAAGCTTCAGTTTCCTACTGGAGTTTGGGCGGTCCTCCCTCACCTGTGATTTCTTGCTTTCTCTGTCTGTTCTTCTGCATGGACTGTGCAGCCTGTCCATGTGGATTTGGCAGCCTGCTGGATGTCAGTGTGAGCATCCTGGAGCTGGTGAACAGTCGACAGAGTCTGTCAGGTCGTGTTCATCTGCCTGGTCGCTTGAAGACTGCCCCAGGCATGTGCACAGGAGGCCTGTGACGTGCAGCTCCTCAAATACCCATTTTCAAATGAAATATCTTCTTCTTTTTACCTGCCCTCCATCAAGAAGGAAGACAGGGTAGTCATTCTGCCAGGATGTTGCTTCAGTCCATCTTGTGCCAGGGGACACAGGGGACACAAAAAAACCCCTCCATGACCAAACCCTCCTTTGCCTATCTCCTGGCAGTCTCCTCAGGGAACAGTGACATTGCCAGAGGTCTTCTTCACTGTGTAGGCTTCCAAACCCAGCAGTTCACGAGCAGGATGGGGTAACTAATGCTCCTCATAGGCTGGAGCCCCTGTGAAGCTCTACACCAGGACAGCACCTAATTGTTCCCCAAATCCTGCATTGACACCTCCACAGTATTGCATGCTATAAACCATTCCAGGTTTTCTTCTGCGGAGGAGAAGGAGCTCCTTGACATCTGTTCTAGAGAGCTGCGGGAAGCCAATTATCCTTGAAGGCAAACTGTCCGCAGATAATTGGAAATATAGACTTTTAACTGATGGAGTGTTGACGAAACTCCAGCTATTGCTTCGCATGTGTCACATTGAATCTCTGAAGCTTCTTATAATGTTTAGCAGGTGCATTATCATGTCACATCCAGACAGGTGCCATGGCACTGCACCTAATTGGAAACCTTGTTCACAGCATCCAGCATCCCTCCCCCAACTGCTTCTGCACGAGTGTAACTGAAGGAATCTTACTCCCTTCCCACCCCAGCCTAAGGGCAGAGCGTGGGCGCTGAGGTTTGTGGAGACTGCCGCAGCAGAGCACGGGATGGTTTCACACTCGGATGCAGGACAGGAGGCAGCTTCGAGAGCTACGCGCGAGCTCCGCGGATGGAGGATGAAGAAGACCAGCCCATACCACAAGCCCTGCCCTGAGCCCATGCTCTGCCCCTTAGCTTGGGGAGTTCAAGGGGGAGGCTGTACCCCCCTCTTTCCTTGATGCCTTTGCTCTGCCCACGTGCTAGACATCTCTAGGGACAACAGGCTCCTGTGGAAAGGCAGGCAATAGCTTTGCTGTTTGCTTGTGCGGGGACATGTGAGTCCTTGGGAAAAGGCCATCTCTTTGGTAAGGGCAACCACACCACTTCCAGTCACTGAGCCCTCTACCAAGGTAATGCAGAATTTGAGATCCAGTGGCTTACCGCAGTAAAAGGAAAAACGCTGCTCCTTAACCCTGCTCCCCAAGGCACACCTGGCCCAGGCTGCACAGGAAGGCAGAGGCTTAGCCCCGGCTTCTTCTGATCCCAGCAGGATCAGGACCAATTCCTGCATGGAGGTGGAACTGGTATGCTTTTCAGGATGCAGAAATTTAGAGTACTAAATCCCACCCGGTTACAAATTGCCCAGCCAACAGCCACACTCAGACATTTTACTTCACCATAACGCAATGGACAATTGGGCAGGAACCTTCAGCCAAAGAGAAGACCTGTTTCTCCTGGTATAATCCTGCAGTCTTGTGCCTGTGTTCAAAATCCCACAGCTGTCCCAAGCGAGGGTACTGGCATTATGTGGTTTTACCCAACAGGCAACAACTTCTGCAAAATTGTCAACGGCAGCTCCAGCTAGCACCTGCTCTTCAACATTCAGTGATGAAAGCATCATATTGCTGCAGTACAGCCCATGGAGACAAATTCCAGCCATAGGGATGTCCCCCAGGACAGGAGGAGATCCTCCAGGGATATCTGGGGCTTTTCATTAGCCCTTTAATGCCCTCCAATTCTCAGGCAGCTTGCGTCAATCAGGTGATTAGTGCTCATTTTTAAAAAAAAAAAAAAAAAAAAAGGATTATTTTCCAGGATATATCCTTGCATCCTAGCTCCCTCCTGGAGGGAATAGGAAATCCTACAGCTGGCACTCGGTGAGAGGCAACCAGCAGAAGCTATTCATCTGCATGTAGACCTGTACAGGGCTGCGTGGGCAGCTGCTTTTCCCTGCAGAGCTGGTGGGAAGGACTGCAGCGAGGTCACCGTATTGAGTCAGAGTTTTGCTGTTCTCCTGGCAGCGTAGCCCATTTGTGTTGTTAATTAATGGCTTTGCTGGAGAAAGATAAATGCTCCAGCTTTATTGTAAAACAGAAGTAAATTTTTAATAAGGTCCAATTAGTGGCAGTTTCCAGTGGCAGGCAGCTCTGCACCTCCCCAACAGCCTCCCAGGGAGGAGGTAGGAGCAGCTGAATGAGCCCCTTCATTAAAGCCCTGGACTAGCAAGTCCCTGCAGGGTCTGTCTGGTGAGGTAAGAGTCTCTGCAGCAACCTGTAGATGTGCATGAGTGCTCACGTGTGTAACACCTTCCCCATGGGCAGCTGGGAGCCTGAGTGCAGGAGATGAGCATGTCTCCGTGGCAAATGTAGGGTGGTATCCTGGTGAAGCAGTGTCTGCCCAGACGCCTCCGAAGCAGCATCCCAAGGAAAGACCTTGGTGTAGTCAACTTAGCATGATACTGTAAACTTCCAGCACGTGCAAACCAACACTAACCAGGCTGGTTAGGTAGAAATCCTCTATGGATGGGCCAGCTGCGTGTGGGCATTTTCTGGTATCTGCGGACAACCTGGCAATCAGTAACACTGACAGAGGTGTGCCAAAAATCTCCAGCTTTGAGAGTGAATTGTGGTCATTTTACTCTGGATAAAGTCATATTTCAAGTCAACAGCTGAGCCAGCACCCAAGAGAAGAGAAGGACAATGAGGACGTCAGCACTGTTTTCTAGGGGCCATCTCAGAAAGTCATAAGTAGACAAAGCTTTTCCAAAGTATTTGCAATGCTCGGCTAGTGCTGGGAAGGTTGCTTTGGCAAGAGAGGGAGGTGGGACTGCAGATCCAGTGACCTCTACAACCTGCACTTTCTTCAGCTGTATCAGCAAGCAACAGCAAAGGCAGACCAGGGTCAGAGCCCTGTGCAGAACCTCAGCCCCCAGCATGGGGATGCCAGGTCAGAGCTGCACAAATCTCCCACACAGGCCAAGGCTGGCTGCCTCAAAGGAAGGGCACAGAGAAGCCCCACACCAAGACTCACATTTTAATAAAGCTTTCATTAGAGACCTTCAGCTAAGATCCTGACTGCACTGATTAATATGAGCTGCATCACAGAATGACTCAGTCGGGAAGGGCAACAGGAGTCCTCTAGTCCATTTCCAGACTTGGATCCTGTATCAGACCAGACTGGTCAGGTCCAGCTTTTCCAAAGAAGGAGATGCCATGATCTGCTTGGATCTCTATTCCAACACTGCTGTCTTTACATAGAAGATTTATTTTATTATATGCAGTCAGAACCTCCCTTATTTCAGACTTCAAGCACTGTTTCTTCTTTTTCCCACAAAACACCTCAGTAAAGAACCTGTTTCTGTCTTCTCAATACCTACTAGTAAGTACTGGAAGGTTGCTATTTAGATTCACTCTTCCCTTCCCCAGGCTGAACAAGGAGTTTCCTCAGCCTCTCCTTGAGTGTCACATGTGCACCAACCCTGTGACCAACATCTTTCTCGCCTTGGAAGACGCCACGTTACATGCATCCTTTGTTGTCTCATGGACACATAAGGGTTGAGATTCCCCAAGAGATCCTTGACTCGGTCCTCCTGCACTACTGCTAGTTGTTCTCCTCCCCGAACCTTTTCTCTAAGCCCAAAGTTGTAGGAGACATCATCAATGGAGAAGACAAAAAGAGACACTGAATTCTTCCACCTTCTCTGTACGCATTATGATTGAATCGCATTTTTCTCATTCAGCAGCATACCCACTGTTTCCTTATTGATTGTTTTTGCTGTTGACACACTGGTAGAAGCTACTCTTACTGCCCTTGATATCATCTTCCAATTGAGCTTTGGCCTTCCTAACACCATCCCTGTACGGCAGGGCAATTTTTTTTTCTATTCATCCTATGTCACCTTCTCCACTTGTGCATCCGTTTAGCACTGAAGCTCAGACATGATTTCCATGTTCAGTCAAGCTTCCTCTTAGCCCTAGTAACATTTCATTCACTGACTCTGGCTGCCAAAGCCCCACCTGAGCTGCAGCTGATCAGCCTTTATCTGGCCACCCCTCCTCCACCAGCCCCAGAAACCACCTGAGCTTGATCCAAGTACCGCTGGTCTCTTGGCGATTCCCGTTCAGCACAAGTACCTTGCTGTGGGCTTAGTGAAGCTTTTCAAGATGCCCTATTATTTAAAACATAAATAATTTAAATTTGTAGCGTTTACTTTGCAAGGCTGGAAGCTATTGTCCTAGGTTAGGGAAAGCATGACCTGTCTCCTCCTATCCCACCAGCATCCTTAGCCGGCCTTGACCTTTAGACATCACTGCTATTCTTAACGTCTCTCCACTCCATGCCGTACTGCCACCCCCACTCTCAAAATGCCACAAAACCTGGTGAAATGTCAAAGGCCAGCTGACATTTCAGGACTGCCCACTGGCCTCTTCCACACACTGCTTCTTCTGTCCTCCACCTGCCAGCAGAACACATCCTCCTCCTCCTGCCACACTCTGCATGGGCGCTCCTCCCTCCAGCCACCAGCCTTCCCTCTCGCAGCGTCTTGGCTGCCCAGGGCAGGGGGCACGGCCCGCGGTTGTCCAGTGCTGAGGTACCTGGATTGAGCAGCTTTCAAGCTTTTTGGCTTTCAGCCTTCTTACAAGCATGCCTTCCAACTTAGTTATGTGGCCAGTTTCAGGTTTGCTGTGTTTAGTCAGCACTCACAAGTCCCAGGGGTCTGTAGATCCAGATGTCCTGTGCACCATGGGATGTCATCTGATGAAAAGCAGCCTGGCTTCATCCCGCCCCGCAAAGGAGGAATCAGAAGTCCAAAGGAAGCATAAGCATAAGCGGTAACTGTTCTCCAAGTTTCATTTGCTAATTATCCCAGCATCCCTGAAGATGTTTAATGTCTTCTCCTTATTACACAACAAAAACACAATATGGGTTTGCAACTATATTCCGTATAAATATAACAACTTTCCTAGCAGCACACTTCAAGCCAGGCTCAGTTATAAACACAAACACACACATACCTCTCTAGTAGAACTTTAAGAGCTTCAAGGCAGTGCTGGTTCACTTAACAGAATCACTCCACTAAGCATTGCATCTCCAGCTGCAGTTATCCTTGTGTCTTAGAGGAGAAGGGGAAAAACACCCTCCCCCTAAATGAGGGAAAAATGGTTTCTGGGGGAAAATTCTTCCTGGCTGCTGCAGGTGGCCAGCTGAAACCCAGAAGCCTGTGATTATTAAAAAGACGTTTTCTCACAGTAGAGCTGCTCCTTTTGAGCAAAGCTTTGTGTATAGAACAGGCTTTTACCTGGGAGCCAGATACCTTTAATACTCTTTCTCAATGGATGCGCAGCCCAGTGCCAAGCCCTAAAATGGCACTTTCTACTTCTCTGCCTTCCTTCACCAGCTGCTGCACTGCCTGCCTTGACACAGTCAGGGGGATATGAGAAACCAGAAGGGCACAACAAAGTCCCAGTGCCTGTGTTTAACATCTAAACTGAGCGAAACAGGCTCAGCTGTCTTCACACAACTGCTCTGGGAAGGGCTTTGCAGCTTCGGAGTACTCGAACTGGAGAGTCTCCTTACAAAGGAACTTGAACACCTTACAAGGTGTTTGAAGGATACAACTCAATTCTTAATACATATTTTTCTTTAGAATACTGGAACCATCCATATTATAAGCACAGATATTATTTGTAATCCTACTAGCTAGATACATGTCAACGCCCTTTCACACTTGCTAAGTTCCTGGCCTCAGCAATTTTCTGCGGCAGCATTTGTCCCTTGAATGGAAAGTTTCTCAACAATTTTTCATTTGAAACTTCATAATTCGTTGAATATCCTGCTGTTTTGTTTCAGGAAATGATGAAAACAATCTCCTTTCCTCTCATCCTACTAATCAGAAACTGTAAATAACTTATCTTTAACCGTCACATAATTTCTTCCCTCATGGAACAGGGCTGATTAATGTCACTCTATGGGAGGTTTGAATTGTGCGAGATATCCCATTATTAATTTCAGCCAAACCAGCAACAAATGCAGG
The DNA here is from genome assembly GCA_013398295.1 of Chionis minor. Lineage (NCBI taxonomy): Eukaryota > Metazoa > Chordata > Aves > Charadriiformes > Chionidae > Chionis > Chionis minor. The sequence continues at coordinate 63,436 of VZSF01007798.1, read as the reverse complement.
CACTGAGATTGCTGTCAAGGGAACTCTTTTGTGTTTGACTTCATCGGGTGTGGGTGACCAGACCTAGTTAATGACAGCATTGTCTGGGCCTTTGTAACTCTGCAGGGGGAAAGGAAGGATCAAAGAGAAATACAGAGGTGAGGATACTTGGTGAGTCGGGAGCACAAACAGGCTTAGAAAACTGATCTCTCACTTTCCTTTTTGGTGCCAGGACCTCAGGGGTCCATACCTGCCACTTCTTTGGGAGGGCAGGTCGGGAAGGAGGGTTGTTACTGTATAAACTGCCACAGACAAAAAGCTGTTTTCCCCCAAAATGCACCAGAACGTCAGTGGTCTCCTGTAGCCTCAGTGAACTTTGTTTAGAAACAATTTTAAGTACACAAAGCACAGAGGAAAGACCAAGTGTTCAGCCAGCAGCTCCCTCATTCCCTTCAGCAGAGTATCCGCAGCATTAATGGATGTTGTATACCAGGACAGAGCCCCAAACACCACTTGTATTCAAGAATTAATTGCCTGGCTGTTGGCTGTCTATATGTTGTTATAGGAATGTTTTTACACTTGAAGCTCCCTGAAGGCCTCTATAAGTATTCTGCTCATAAATACAATTATAGCTGAGCTCTTGCTAGAAACAGCCATATATTATGGGATATTGCAGTCTCATCACCATACCAAAGTCACTGCAAAATCCAATAGATCAAAAGCAGAGAGTTATCACCTGAGCACTCACCCTAGCGGGAAGTTCAGCACCTGAATACTGAAGATCCAGGCAGTTCTTAAAGGCTTCCTGGCAGGACTTTGCAGGTGGAACCTCCTTTTCAGGGCCACTCCATACAAATCTAGGAAAGCTGAGCACCTTACTTCTTGTACCCTTAGTGAATGTTGAAAAGGGTCATCACGAAAAGAAAAATTGCCTCCTGGTGGAATCGTAGGCTGATTAGGGGAAGATCTTACTGCCAATAAAGCAGGTAAACTTTGGCAAAGAGAGGGTCAGCTTATCCCTTCTGGAGGCTTCTTCGCAATATCCCCCTGTATTAAAGAGATCAATCCTATAACTTTCCACCCAACGTGGCAAAATGCATTCAGGTGCTCACCCTCACAATTACCACCCTCTCATGCTAGGTGGGCATTTCAGGCTGCTCTGAAGCCAAAAGATGCAAGCTGTGTTTTGCAGACCAAAGCTCCACCTGGAAACTAGTAGCTCTAGATGAAGGGAGGTCCTCAGTCAGCCCAATGGAGCCATCACCAGGTGCCATTCAGGTGCAAAACGAGGCACAGAAGGAATGTCCCTACCCTGCCAGAGGCCTGCCTGCCTGTATCGAAGAGATATGTTTCTTCCTGTGAAGATCCTTGTCCTGGGTCTGCCCTGGAGAGGTGGGCTGGAAAGCCATGAACAGCTCTTAAGTTTGGCCAAGAGCCTGAGGGCTAAATGTGTTTTGGCGTGATGGCCTCTTAGGGTCATTGCAGAAAAAGGTCCAAGCATCCAGCCTAGGTGGGAACCTCTAATACAGACATCTGCACCCCTGCTCCTCGGTTCACCTCTGTTCCTTGAAGATGTTCTGTTTTCAGCAAAATTTAAGCAAGCCAAACCTTGATCAAGACACGGTCTGCTCTGTGAGTAGGACACAGGGCTTTGCAAGTTGGTTCCTGCTGAACCAGATCTCAGGCACGCATGTGGTTTAATGCATGTGCTGGCAGCTCCCAGGCCTGCAGCAGAGACGCCACCAATGGCATAGAGGACAAGCCCTGTTCTGCGGTGGCTGTTCAGCCTCGAGTCCACTTCTCTCTTGAGATGCTTTGCCTCCAGGATAGGCTGTAGTTAAAGAGATTAAAGCAAACACAAGCTTCTTTGCTGTTTGCCACAGCTCATTAGATAACTATTAGAAAACAGCTCATTAGAATTCAGAAAATGCTGCATTGCTGTTTTTTTAAAGTTTCACTCACATGGAACAAAAAAAAAAAAAAAAAAAGGTTAGAAGACAATGAGAAGCACGGAAGCCGTGTAGCTCCTACACAGCAGTAGTTTCTTGTCATTGTTCACTCTTTCCAAACTGGGAAGTTTTCCTGTCCCATCCTAAAGAATAATAGGATGAAAAGCATCTCAAAAAAGAAGAGTACAGATCGCACGGTTCGCGTTCCACATGTCTGCTTGGGAGTTTTGGACTCTCCAGATGCTGTGGGGAGAATCTTTCCTGTGACGGAAACTAGCTGCATGTCAGCCCTGTCAGTGGATGAGGGTTATTCAACCTGCCCGTGCAACCATGCAAATGGCCAGGCTCTGACAGGGATAATCCTACAGCTGCTGCACACAGGGAGCCCAAGTAACGCACATGTCATGGTTACTTTTGGTGCCCACAGTCATCACAGTCAGGTGCAAGGCTGAGCCCCATTAATCTGCCCATACTTACTTAGAACTGCATTTGTGCAAGTTTTCCTCTGTTCCTACCGTCCTCCCCATCCCAAGCTGCACACAGGAGGCAGTTCCGGCCTATTGCAAAGAAAACAGGAATAGAATTTTCATATGTGAGGTTGCCCTTCTCCGGTAAATGATAGTACTGAGTTTGGACACAGTCCCAGAGAACAGCAAATCTCCCAGAAATGGAGGGTTTGTGAGGCTGTTTGTTGGAGGAGTAGACAGGCAGGACTAACATAGGTGCCATGTCTCTGAGGATTCTCCTGGCATGGTCGTGTTGAGACCACTGTCCCACTGGTGGGACAATAACATACCTCATCCCATGCACTCAGGAGACAGGTTCCCAACTAGCCCCTGTTGTACCTGATGGGTGTCCTTCAGGCAAGGTCTGTCCTTCTGACACAGGGACTCGGTGGACACTTGGTCACAAGTGCCCAAACCATCCCTACGCTCTGAGCTGATACAAGCACACCATCACTGGACGTTGGTGTACAGGGTGGGGTGCCAAGGGCTTACAGGGTGCCCATTAACCCTTTTAATATTCTGCCAAAGGAGAGCAGTCTCCCAAACAAAGAAAACCCGGGATGCAGCAGAGTCAACAGGCGCTTGTTGATCTGTTGGGAATATGAATATGTGGTAGATGCATCCCTTTCTGGACACATCTGGCAGATGTGTGTCTGGAGCAGCAATCCCTGTGGACAGTCACCACAGCCAGTTCTGGCCACACTCCAAAACAGATCCAGACCACCTAAGGAAGAGCAGGACACGACACCACTTTAAGGTTGCACAGGCAGGGCAGGATTTATTTCCTGGAAGAGGCAGCCTGCTGCTGGTAACCCCCTGATAACCACAGAGTATGCCGGCTTCCCTCCTCAGCAACCCCTGTCAGACCAAAGAGGGTTATGGCGCAGCGGTGGTGTTCTGCTTCTCTCGAGGGACAACATAATGGCTGATGGCACCTGATGGTTCCTGCTCTTCCCCAGACATTTGATGTTGCTCATGGCTGCTTCTTGCAGTTTGCAACTTCCTCAGAACCACTTAATTGATTTATAACCCAATAATCTATCCCCTTCATTAGCTGCAGTGTACAGTCATTTATCATTCCCTGCACAATAACTGATTTCAAGCCCATTAGTACATGACCTGAAATACTTATGGGCCTGAAGAATTAAACAATTCAACCTGGCTGAAGGGCAACATCTGTGAGGATAAGACAAGGCTTGTACCAGGACTTGTACCAGTCACCAGTACTAAACACCAGGCATGACCAAAGTTTACAGGCAGCACTTGTGCAGGATCTGTGTACCAAGCACCCAGAACTCAGCTGAAACAAGAAGTCAGGGCATGAGAAAGCGCATTTCAAAGTTTTTTCCCTGAAGCAAATGCTTCCAGTCCTTAAAAAATCAGATTGTGGAATCTCCAAGCACATCAAGTTGCCCTGAGCAGCCTCCTCATACCATTCACACCATTATTTTCACTGAGCAACTGAAATCTGAAGCAATATCCTCTCCAGGTAGTCAGCAAAATTTACATCTGAGAAATAAACTCCTGTAGCCTTTCCCAAACCCAGCTGAAGTGTTCAGGGGTCATTATGGCTGCAGGGAATGTCACAGTGTCTCGCAGGGCTGTGACCTGTCCCAGGGTCCTGCAGGATCTGGAGGTCAGCCTTGGGCCATAGGGAGCTGTGGGGGCAAGGGCCGTGCACAGGTTCGGGGCCAGGGATCTCGTCTCAGGAATCCAGAAATCCTGAGCTGTCAGGGGGCAGCTCAAGTGGGGCAGGGAAGCCAAGAGCCAAGGGTGACGATGGGGCAGGATTGTCACCAGCAAGAGAACAGTCCCACAGCAGCTGAGATCAGAGGAGCAGATGCAGCGATGGTAACCAGAGCCAACAGTCCAGATCGCCAGACAAGTCTACGGTGATGGGGCAGGTCCACGGTCAAGTCAGACAAGGCCAGGCAAAACATACCTACAGCCCAGCTCAAGCAAAGCTCACTCAGTTTTGAGCTTAAACAGGGCTCCTGGACATCTTGGTGCTCCCAGGCTGCAGCCTCACGCAAGCTTGCCCACTAGCAGCACACGTGCGGTCTGCTTGGTCTGCTCACATGGATGGCTGAGCTGTAGATATTAGTCCAAGTCTGTATTCATTCATTATTCAGTCCTTCCTTGCAAGAGGAGACAGAGAGGCTTTCATGATGAATGCTGTGGTTTCTAAAAATAATTTACTACAGCTAAAAATGCAAGAGCTAACTCTTCCATCCCTGATGGGGTGTAATTTGGAGTCACTTCAGTGAAACCTGCAGTGACACACAGAGAGAATAAGAGGCTAGGGCCCAAATAATCTCTTTTGAAGTCTGACTACCTACGTCTTCATTTAAAGGTGCACAGCTACACCCCACAGCGCAGCCCGGGCTGCCCAGCAGTCCTGCTGCTGCATCTCATCACGCTTCCCAGGCTACGGGCAGGCTCACCTGGGCAGCGCTATGGCAGAACTCACACCACCGGGACACGGCTGCTCGCCCTGGCACTCCTGCGGCTGGAGAGCAAGGTCATTAACAGCATCTGGCCCTGCCAGCAGAAGACAATCCCACCTAACAGCAGCCACAGACAGCTTCCAGCACAACATGGCTGTTCAGCGTCCTCCAGCCATGCTGTCCTCTGTCCCCTTCTTGCCTGCTGACACTGTTTTCTTCCTCGCCCAGACTCTTGCAGGGAGGGGAGCAGAGGGCTGGCATTGCACAACTGGTGCTACTGGCCATCGTGCATAGTCACATCCATAGCACAGTCTGGAGGGAGACACTGCAACTGCCTCTGCCCTGCCTAAAGGTACTCAAGCTCTAAGTCACGCAAAGTGTAAGACAAAGTGGCTGGAACAGAGCACTGCTACAGCAGCTGCTGAGTCCTAAAAAGCTGCTCTGACATTGCCACACTCTGGCTTCCAGTGACAAGAGTTATTACCTTAATGACCCGAGCACATTTGCAAGTCATTAATGCTAAGCATAGATGGCTGTAACAGCATAAAAGTAACTAATTCCTATCTCTTGGTGCCAGTGGATCTGCAGCACAGCCCTGCCGCCGCTGGAGCAGGAAGATGCCCTGAAGAGGATAACTTCTCACTGCCTCTGAGGAAGAACCTATGCCTCATCACGTGGTCCCATGTTGTCCTTCTGGGCAGCAAGACAGACACAAAGAATTCCTGCTTCTTCTCCAGATGAGGATCCACCATACCACTCTTTCCTTCATCAGGAAAGAAAGAACCAAGTGACAGGGGCAAGACTGATTTCTGCTCCTGGAGACAGAAATTCACTGTGGTCTCTTACAGGCCTGGTGAGCTGACTCCCTCTATCCATGATGTAAGAAGTTCAGGCTAGATCCAAGGATCCAGGTGATCTTCCTAAGAACTGAGCAGTGCTTCAGGTGTCTGCAAGAGGAAGGGAGGACAAGGGAGAGATAAGGAACAGGAGAGAGATATATGCATACAGATGATCATAGAATCATAGAATCACAGAATCACTGGGGTTGGAAGGAACTTCTGGAGATCATCTAGTCCAAACCCCCTGTCAGAGCAGGTCCATCTACAGCAGGTGGCACAGGATGGCATCCAGGCGGGTTGGGAATATCTCCAGAGTCTGCTCCACCACCTCTCCAGGAAGCCTGTGCCAGTGCTCTGCCACCCTCAAAGGAAAGAAGTTCCTCCTCATGTTGAGATGGAACTTCCTATGGTCAAGTTTGTGCCCGTTCCCTCTTTTCCTGTCACTGGGCACCCCTGAAAGAAGGCTGGCCCCCTCCTCCCGGCCCCCTCCCTTGAAGTATTGCTGAGCATTGATGAGATCCCCCTCAGTCTGCTCTTCTCCAGACTAAAGAGACCCAACTCCCTCAGCCTTTCCTCACAAGAACGATGATGTGGAGTGCCGCATTAGCCATGGTAGTATAAAAAACCCAGCTCAGAGTAGCCTAGATATCAAGGTCCAATCCAAACTATTTGATCCCTGAAGATGCTACCCTAAACCAATGCTCTCATACCGCAGAAAAAAAGACTTCGGTCCTCACACTTCTCTGGTCCACGGAGAAGACAATCAGAGCCTCTTTCTGCAGCTCAAGCCCTTGCCTAAAACAGCTCCATGAAGGTTTCTTGGCTGGGCAAAGAACGGTCCCCTGCCCCCGGACCTCCAGAGCCTGTTGTGTGCTGCATGATCCCTGTTTGGATCAGCAGCGTCCCAGCAGGCACGCAGCATCCCAGACCCGTTGGTTTCTGTCTGATCTGCACCCCCCTCAGCAAACAAAATCATTAAGCAAAGAAAATATCAAGGGAGCAAGACTTACGTGAGACTTCAGTTGCAAGGTTATTACAAAAATCTGCGAATGCTGCTAAGTCCCACAGGTGGTCCCCTGGGTTCAGTCCAGATGCTCACCCCCTCTCGCTCAGGAGTCATACCTCAGCCATTTCCCAATGCTGTTTCTCCTGGGAGAAGCTCTTGAGAGAAGTTTCTGCCACTTTCTCCTGGGAAAAAATTTCTTCTTTCCAATCTCAAGCTGCTTTCCTCCATCCTAATGCCTCGCGGAGACCCCTTGCCTTTGGAGCATCCCTCTCTCCTCTTTCTCCTTCTTCCCCCCTGCCTTCTACACTCTCTCGGTCTGTCAACTGATGGAAGGAAGTCAAAGAACAAGGTGCTGAGACCCCACCAGTGCAAGCCATTCAAATCAGGGCTTTTTCTTTTGTGGGGCTGGCTTATCCCTGAGTTGCAATGAACCGCAGAACCCTTCCAGGCTGATCCAGCTCGTCAGAAGGTGGCAAGCCCTTCCAACACAGTCAGGGGTAGCACAGCAGCAGGGACGGAGATGATGAAATCCTGGAAGGTGTCAGAATTTGGCCTGGATTGTGGCAGAGATTTGCTTTGTGCTCTGGAGAGGGCACAAACACAGCTCTGCAAAACTGCCTCAGCCAGTGTGAGACACACACACACACGGGTTGTCCCTCCTCTGCCAGAGCAGTCAGCCCTTGTGTTCCCCTCTGCTCCTCTCCCTGTTTTCTCTTCCCAGTGTCTGACCTGAGAGTGCTGGGATGCAGCAGCATTTGCAATTTGGGGAACAAATGTGTTTAACTGTTCAGGCAGAGCCTTCCACAGGCACCTTCTTGTAGTGTCCTGTGTGATGTGGAAAAGTCCCCTGGGAAAAAAGAGAGAGCTCGAGTCCGCTGGCTGACCCTGGCACTGTCTGCTGGAGAAGGATCTCCAGGCAGACGGGTGGCTCCCAAAATGCTGGCACTGTGAGGATCGTCCTCAGTCCTCTTTTTGCTGTCCATCCCACGCTCGGGCACCACTGAGGTCTGCTCCCCCAGGGTGAGTGAGTGGACTGTGCCTGGGGAACTGTTTGGACAGGTTCCTGGTTCAGCCCTCTGCATCACCCACTGTGTCCCAGCCATGGGACACACTCCTCCTGTGGAGTCTCAGGGTCGAGCCCACAGCAGCGATTGATGCTTGACAGCTCCTCCCCGAGCTTGGCAGCTCTCTGCCCTGGCAGAGCCTTGGGGAAGAGCTAAGGGAGAAGGTCCATGAACGCAAGCTTTGAAAGATGGAGACCTCACACAGCAGTGCATGAAACAGCTTGCCAAGGCCAAGGCCAAGAGCCACGGAGGACAGGGGCTTTTTTCAGCTGCAGCAGAGTAAAGGTGAGCAGGGTGCAACTCCCTTCAGACATCAGAGCAGCTCCATCCTCCATCTGATCAGTACTTTCCGCATCCCCAAGGCATTCACACTGTCACAGAGACGGTCACTAACGTAACACAGTGCTGCTGAAATCTAGTACAGGGGAGTAATTCTCATCACATCTGACAGTTAGCCATGCACAGCGAGGGAAAAACATGAATATTGTAACAGAGACGCACCAAGGGAACTTAGACTGACACAGGCAGACTGTTATCCAACTACATTCTCCCTGCGTTGCTGTCTGGGCATAGAGACCACAGAAGTCCTGAAGCTGAGACCTTTGAGGTTCTCCAGGAGCTGTTCCTTACAGGTACCTCCTGTGGATGTCCAACCTCCTGATGCAGTTCTTGTCCTTCAGACCCACTCTCTCTCTGCCAGGAGTTACATGGCTCATGACAAAGCCATTGACTCCAAAGTGACCCATCATAAGCAACCTAAAATCCCTCTGAGGTGATTATTGGAATGAGCCCTGCTGGGTGAATTCAGTCTCTAATGCTAAGCTGTCCCATAGCCCCCCATGTGAGAACTGGTTTAGTGGTGGGTTTGCCAGTGGTAGGTTTATGGTTGGACTCAATGATATTAGAGGTCTCTTCCAACCTAGGTGATTGCAATTCTATGATTCTATAACTGCCAGGGGAGATCATGGACCACCAGGTCTGCAAAGACCTCCCAGCCCTGGAAGGGCTGCTGCATACCTGTCTCCCTGCAGCCACCCCCCCTTCCCACAGATGACAAACATTTGGGTTGCAGGCAGATTGAATCCTAGACTCAGGGTTGACTTCTTACAGAGATTTTTTAAACATTGGTCGCAGGCTTAGTCATTGGTCACTGCGGCTTGGCAGCCCTGCTTCTTCTAGAGCATCCACTTCCCAGACTGCTGATACCTTTGGATTAGAGCTGGCAGCATACGGCAAATTGCTCCACTTCACCCAAACTGTGACCAATGTGTGTGTGGACCACAGCTCGACACCTTCCTGCTGCAGCTGCCACCCAGCACACCCACCCTTCAGCTGCCCAGAGCCGCTACCTCCTGCCAAGATCCCAAAACTGATTCCAGGTGTTGACAGGTGATGCACACAAAGTGCCGGTGGCATGATACGCTGGATGGAAATCACCTCCCTGCAGTGGGCTAGCATGGAGCAAGTGTAGCACAAGTCTACCCTTTCAAATACCTCTGTGCTTACAGTCATTACCAGATGCTTCAGGATATTTGCAGATCTCCTCCACGGCCACCCATGCCCACCCTTCCAACACCAGGATTTCTCCACCTCACTAGCTGTGCATTCTCACTTCACAAGTAGTAAAATTGCTCAGTGTAAAAAAAAAAAAAACAAACCAAAAAGCCAAAAACCAACACAAAACCAAATAAAAGAAAACTATCTCCCTCTTCCAGTTGCTGTAGAGCTTGTTAGCAGGTCCATGAAAATTGTCCCACCTCTATTCACACCAAAGACAATGCAAATTAACACTTTTATCAATTGCTAAAGGCAACTCCTACTGCTCACAACAGAGCAACATAATGCAATGCTTTGTTTTCCCAAAGACTCCCATGCCTTGGGTTTGGGTCCTCCCTCACTCTCCCCTGGCTGTGTAATCACTGACCAGCTGAGCTCAGCCAGGCAACTATGGGACCTTCCTGCTGAGAAGGAACTGCCTGAGTGAGATTCTTGTAAAACCTGTCTCATGGCCGCAGGGTCTTTGCCACACATCATCTCTGCTTTCCTGGAGAGCACCTGAGGCTGCAACACCATTTCAGAGAGAAAACACCCATTCCTTCAGGTTTGTTCAGTCAGAGCCAACCAGCTTGCTCCCAAGGAAAACACTCTGGTGTGAAGACAAGCTGTGCTTGAAGGCAGCAGGTAAACTGCTGAGTCCATCAGTGCAAACCCACCCAGGGCAGAAGAGAGGGCTTGCTATATAACCATAAATATGACCGATGTATCTCTTCATACTGCAGAAGTGACATGTGGCTCTCCCATTCAGGGAGATGGAAGATACTAAATTCCTTTTGGAAAATTGCTGTAAAACTAGAAGTGAGTCCGAAAGCCAAGTGGCAGGCAACCACCCTGCGTGGAGGAGCTCTCTAGCAAATGGAGCAGTTTCACAGCTGACCCAGGCCCTGACTGTCATGCCACATCCTACAAACAGCCTGGTTTAGAAGGACCATAGCAGATGTGGCCACCAACACACACACCTTGGCCAGGGCACAAAGTTAGGGCTTCACCCTTCCTGTCTCCATGAACCGATTGCAGCTGCTGCTCAGGCAGACCATGTCTGTTCCGAGGAAGATGGTTTTCTTCACGATTGTCTTCTTCCTGGTTCCGCACAGAAGTTTGAAAACAAAACCCCATGCACAGTCTGGAGATGAGGGACGGCTGATCAGCCCACCGGGAACAAAAGCTGTCACGGTGTGACCTCGGAGAGTCTCAAGTCGGGTGGCAAACCTACACCAAGACACATCTTGGAGTGCGCACGGGTGTGCTGGCATCAACAGCCAGGTCAACATCAACCTCTTCACAGACAGTGCAAGGCGAGACCAAACTCCTGCAGATGTTGTCCTTGTTGCCGACTGCCCGCGCCGCTGGGGCCAGCCAGAGCCTGTGCAGCTGAGACCTTGCTGGGGCAGACCGGCCAGAAGCACCGGCTGGGCTTTGGTGGCAGCTGAGAGCTCAAGTATTGTATCTTAGCACCTCAAAACTGGCAAGATGACACCCATCTCTGCCAAACACTTCTATAGGCACCAGGTCTTTTAATTAGCAGTTTCTCCTAGTTAATTACTTTTGGGAAATGTTCCAGGCTCTGAATGAAAGCAGTATTTCCCTAGGAGAATGAGTCACCTCTCCTACTTCCTAGCAATCTCAGTAACAGTAAAGCCTGGGGTTTGTAAGAGCACATCGCCGCTGCGAGACCCAAAGCACTCAATGAAGGGCAGGGGCTGAATGCCACCTTCATCCCGTGGAAGGGGAAATTGAGGCCCATGGACCTGCTGTGTCTGCCTTGCCCAGCAAGGGCCAGCACTGTACCACGGCTGTAGTCACTGGAGCAGGCTCATGCCACGCATGCTGACCAGGGCATCCTTGTCCTTGTTGCATTGCCAAAGATGGGACAGTGCTGCTGAGACAGCGTGTGAGGCAGAAGATTGCCCCAGAGCCCTACAGGACTTACGGAGACACAGCTGGGCTCTGGTGCAAGGTCCAAATCAGCACAAACAGCAAAGACGAGAGATGAGAAGACTAATAAATTAAGCAGACACAAGCCCTAACGCTCAGTACATAACTGCAACATCAAAGATCAGAAATCTGGAGCCATGGGATGATGGACCTTTGAGGGAACCACTCAAACATCACCTTATCCGTGTTCAAGCAGAATTTTGTAACTGATAAGAAAAGGGAAAAAAGACTACCATGGGTCTCATCAGAAAGAGAGTATTTTCATATATTAAAAGTGTTTGTGGGAATGTGCAAAACTTATTATGGGATGCTTAGGGGAAAGGTCAAAGGTGAAAAAAGGAAGGGAACAAAGTAGATTTGGGAGAAGTGTGGAAAAACAGAGTGGAGGGGGACAAAAGCAAACAATTGCTTGCCAACAAGCTGCTGATCGGTACATTTTCCTGGCCGAGCCCTGCACCTGCATGAGTACACGTACATCGGATGCAAAACTTGAGGCCAGACTGGCTGGTGAGTGGGATGAGAGGTCTGAGCGCCAGCAATTGGAGAGAGACGCCGCAGGTCGAGGGCACTAGTTGATTGTCTGTGCACGGACAGCGTGTGAGATACCCGTTCGGTCTTGCTGCTGGCTGGGGAGAGCGGTGTTTACACTGGTTTCTGTCTGGGAACACAAGAGGGGTCTGTCCCCATTTCCATGCCCAGCAGCAATGACCCCCACACACATGGCGCCCCTCGGGTACCTCGCATGTGTGGGCTGAGGAGACAAGGTACAAGGTGCTGTGACCCTGCAGGCACCCACCTCAAGTATGGGATCACCCTTGTATTTGGCCCTTCTGCACAGCAACAGCTGGATGCCCCTGGGGGCTGGAGGAGTCACAGGGATGGGGCTGTGCTTGTCTCCCCAGGGATCCTCCATGCCCACTGCTAACGGATCACATTTGTCGTGATTTCATGCTTCTGCCAAGCACCTATATGAAGCAACACAGCAATATTGAATTCTTCATAGAACTTATCCTCAAACTGCCTTAATCAACCACTCTGTTAATTGGTCTGTGCATTGAATGGCCCCTCTCTAAGATCTTGTTCATTAATGAGGAGGAGTTTGTGATGTGGTTTATACTTGTATAATCGGAAAGCCATCAGGAGATTTGTGGCTGAACAATTACAAGGCTCTGGAACAGCAAGGGCATGATTCCAGACTTCCCTATGCCCAGTGCAGCCAATTATTCCTGCCCGTGGCCTCAGGTAGCTCCAGTTCTCATGTCCCCTCATCATGCGTGGGGTAGGATGACCTTGGTTGTGCCTACAGGTGGACATGGCAGTGCCTGTTCTTCCCAGACCTGCGTGACCACAGTTCCATTACTCCTTTCACCAGAGCTGTTGCTGTTGTGGTGGATCACCATGGATGAGTTGTCTGTAGCACTCTACCCATGTATTGCTGGACAAAAGATCTCACCACCTTTACAAGACCAAAATCAATCAAAGTCAGCAATGTGTGTCCTACTGTGCGATAATCAAGCTTGTTTAATTCATGCAAAGGTCCTGAAAACTGAAATAGAAATATGGAAAAAAACTGGGGGAAAGCAGGCAGTGCATAGGCTTGGATTGGGAGATGCGTATTTTAGAAGAATGAAGAAGAAAAAGCAGCACGTTAGAACAGGGGGTCCAAGCTGCCATCTCTTCTAAAAGAGCCCTCACTTAGCACTCCTGTATCACAGGAATCTGGTTTTTCATCACCCACTTAGCGCAAGACCCAACAGGATTTCTGATTTGCTCTGTGTGTGTCCACACCAGACATTTGCACCTTTTTGCTCTCCTACTAGTTGTGGACAAGACTTGCCAGGATTGCACTCAGTGCGTCTAGGTGTGCTATGGGGCCTTTGCAATTTAGTGCAAATTGATAGGCAAACCAGCCAATGCATATATTCTGCAGGTACATTTCCCCAGCCACACGCCAGCTGATGAATGTGACAGTGGAAGCCTGCAATTTGGGCAGGGATGCTTTTCGCATCATAAATGCGCATTAACAGAAAGTGCAAATCGCCATCTAATAAATAGAAGGAGATCAGCTCCCAGATGCAATGAGGTATGGCATAAGGAACACAAATAATCACCCTGGAGCAGAATGAGTAATCACTAACCATGCACCACGCCTGCAAGTGGGGCCAGCCAGGGACCCTGCCCAGGCCTTGCTGTTTTACAGTCAGACACAGATAGAAAGTGACAGGTCTTTTCAAAACCATTTCCTGACAAACCTCTGATTAAACAGGTCCATGTATTGCTGTAGAAAGCCCTCAGGAGTCCTATTGGCCATCCTGCACTCAGTTCACAGAGCTCCCTCTAGCATAGAGGCGCAGAGCTGGAGAGGTTGGTGCCCTTTGTGGCTACAGAAAATGATTGGGAGCAGGAGTTCAACAAAAAGCTCGAGAGATGCTATCAGGCACCTAAACTGCAAAATCACCTACCTTGAAAGAGATGCAGGACCTTCAGAAATCCTAAAAACCGTGGTTTCAAAAGGATTAAAAATATTTGGCTTTCTCGCTTTTTGAATTCTTCTCTACTTGCGTGGCTAACATAACCTCACTGCCAACTATTCCACATCAAAGGGGTATAAGGTGAGTTTTGTTCCAACTGAAAAACCTCCCAGTACAGCGATGCCCAAACATGCAGCATCTCTATTCCAATGAATTTGCAGTCTTGGGCAAAGCGCCGAAACCAGCCGTGCCACAGAAGAAGGTGGTAGGATCCACAGCACTCGTCTCAGCAATGTCTAATATCATAGCTATAAAACAGGTGAGGAGCAGCTGTCAGCCCTCAGCCCCTTCCCATTCACTGCAGGTACTTGTTAGAAGCCAGAGGGAGAGCTAGGACTAGCATGCAGGGGCTGTGGACCCTTTCCTAGGGATAAAGATTATCTTACAAGCACATCCGACCTTGCTTCAAGCACATCTGGAAGCAGGGAGGTGTCACAGCTGCAGCTGAAGGCAATAAGGCCATGTGAGTTGACAACCCTGCCTTTGGCTGCAAAATATACCAGGTAGTACCACCCATATGCAACTGTGTGTAGCTTCAAAGTGACCTTGCTGCTTTCAAAAACTGTCAAACCAGAGGAAAGCTCTGATCCTGCTCCTTTCCTCTGGAGAAGGTTAAAATGACCAGTGCCATTTCAGTGGTCTAAAAGCCATATAGACACACAGCCAGTGTGGTCTGTGTGTCCCAGGCCATGGATGGAAAAGGATTATGTATAAACCCAGAAGGTCAAAGGCAACTAAGGCAGCTTTTCCAGAAAACAAAATAAAATTCTTCCGTAACTGGTCTCTACTTGTTTTAATTTGTTGGTGTCTGGGTCTCTGAGCTGTGTGTAATTTCATTGGGATAGTCTGGGCATGGGCCTATCCTCAGTCTCCAAGGTTTCATAGAATCATAGAATGGTTTGGGTTGGAAGGGACCTTAAAGATCATCTAGTTCCAACCCCCTTGCCCTGGGCAAGGACACTTTCCAACAGACCGGGTTGCTCAAAGCCCATCCCACCTGACCTTGAACACTTCCAGGGATGGGACCTCCACAGCTTCTCTGGGCAACCTGTTCCAGCGCCTCACCACCCTCACAGGCGACAATTTCTTCCTGATATTTGATCTAAATCTCCCCTCTTCCAGTTGAAGACATCACCCCTTGTCCTATCGCTACATGCCCTTGTAAATGGTCCCTCTCCAGATTTTTGTAGGCCCCTTTCAGATACTGGAAGGGGCTCTAAGGTCTCCCTGGAGCCTTCTCTTCTCCAGGCTGAACAACCCCAACTCTCTCAGTCTGTCCTCATAGCAGAGGAGCGCTAGTCTTCAGATCATCTTGGTGGCCTCCTCTGAACCTGCTCCAACAGGTCCACGTCCTGATGTTGGGGGCTCCAGAGCCGGACACAGTATTCCAGGTGGGGTCTCATGAGAGAAGAATAGAGGGGCAGAATCATCTCCCTTGACCTGCTGGCCATGGTTTCAGGAGGACGGGACAAGACTAGCAGTGAAAAGCAATTGGGAGAGGAAATGAATATTAAGGGAATGACAATTCAGCTTTATCAGGAGTTTTTAAGATTTGGGATGAAGACATATCCCAGCAAATGGAGACTGTGGTTGTTGACCTTCATCTGTTTTTGCGCCATTGCAGTGCCAGCAGAAAGCCACCCATGTGAGGCAACCCTCATGCCACCTGCACATCTAACTGCCACCCCAGCACAGGATGCTGCTGTGTTGGAGTTGATTAATGCGCAAACTGGTTGCATTTTTCTATCCCTTTTGTCTTTTATACTGTCAATACTAAAAAAGTGAGCTGTTCCAGAGCATGCATAGTGAGCGTGAAGGAGTGTGCAAAGCCGTGTTCATCAGCAGGTGGCTTGCATTGGGAAGCCTATGTCTGTGGAAATGCAAACTGCAATCTTGTTCTGGGTTTCATATGGAAGAGCAGTGCTAGCACAGCACCAGTGTCTTCTGGCTGGGCAATGGGGGTTCTGCAGTCTATGGGTGCACGGATCACAGCCTCTTTTCACAGCCCTCATTTAGGGCAGCGTTCAAAAACAATCATGATTTTCCCCCCACACATAATTTTAAATGAAATCAGTGCAACTTCAGAGGCTCGTGCAGGGAAGGACCAGCATCCGTTGCATTTCCTCATTTCTGTGTTGAAAGAATGGTTTTGTTGTCAGTTTCTCAGTACTTTGAGATTGACTCCATGCCCTGGCATGGGGACCAAATGGTGAGGCTGGGTCCATGGCTGTGGCAGCATTGGAGGCTTCCAACTTGTATGAATGTGCAGGAAGAAGGGTAAACAACCTGCTTCCCAAAACTGTGGCTTTTCCGAGTGTTTAATGACCAGAGACCAGCACAAGCTCTGGAGCAGAAGCATTTATCCCTCCTCAGTATTCTCTGCATATCTTTCCTCCCAGGCTTCCTGGTGGAGCCTGAGTCCTACAGAAAAGCTCTTGCCAAGTGCTTGGCTGCCTTCCCATGGTGACAAGTTCCACCATGCAGTGTATTCCCTGGGAGATGATGTGTCCCATTTGTTCTGAAGTTCTACATTTCTAAACCATTACCTGCAAACCATATGATTTATTATGCTACTTTTCATCAACTCCAGCAGCAGTGGGACTTGACAGACCTTCTTGAGCCTCCAGTCATTTTTGTGTACATTATGTGGAAAGAAATGCCTGCATGGGCACCCTAAAATCTGCTTTCCACATGATGGCACCCAGACAGGCCCCTTCTAAGTATGCTGGATGGTGCATGGATCAACACCTTTCTGGAGCAGCTTCAAGGATGCCAGGATGCTGGGTTTTCCTGAAGACATTCCCGTTCTTTCCCCAGACCCTATAAGATGCTGTTTTCTTATCACAGAATCATAGAATCATAGAATCTATAGGGCCATAGGGTTGGAAGAGACCTTCAAGATCATCGAGATCAACCTCTGCCAAACCCACCCCTAACCCATGTCCCTCAGCACCACGTCTGCCCGGCTTTTAAATACCTCCAGGGAGGGCGATTCCACCACTTCCCTGGGCAGCCTGTTCCAATGCTTGATAACCCTTTCCGTAAAGAAGTTTTTCCTAATATCCAATCTAAATCTCCCCTGGCAAGAAAGCTCCCCTGCCTCCTCTTCCTCCAGAGGGGCAGAGGAGATCGAGCTCCAGGCCTGCATCTCAGAGGGCTGCAGCACATCTGTCATGAGCTGGTGACCTTCCCTACTATGCGATACCTAGAAGTTTAAACTCAAGAGGATTTTGTCTGACCGCCCATATGGTCAGCTGGAGAATCTCACCCTGTGACTCTGCCTCAGACTCCGTAACTCATGACCAAGCTACAGTGGTTCCTGTAGAAAAATCCACCTGATTGCTACTTCAGTCTCCAGGCAGTGGAAAACCTTCCATGGCTTCCCATAGTTCTCTCCTCCGCCTGCTACAAGTGCCTTCCCTTTTTCCAGTCCAAATGTTTTCTTTCTGGCTGTGGCGCTAAACTCCCCAAATCAGAAATGTTCTTCCCATGAGCTTGTCGCCTTTCCTGTGAGGAGTTAAATAGCGAGATCTCCATTCGTCTCGGCAAAGGCACAGATCTTACACCCCAGGAATCTTTATTCAATGCAGCATCATCTTCCAGGTCTTGCTCAGGAACCATAGCTCATCTTAGCAGAAGGACATCATTAAATCAGGGCACTTCTCTGCGTGAAGACTTGTGCTCACTGGCTAGCACTTCTGGGCCATGGGAGATTAGCTAGGGAGCATTTTGAAGCTGTGGAAAAATCTGCATCTTAAAGACATTATTTAAATTCAGTTCAGTCCAACCAGCCTTAATGATGTTACCTACAATATATCTTAATTTGATGTTGGTAATAAAGTTCACTGTAGCTGGAGCACTATCATACCAATGTACCAACATACAAATGAATGTTACCCATGTCATTTAGTACCCCTGGCTGTTAAGGTGTCACTTTAGCTATATATTTAATAAATAGGTCCTTTTATGACTATAATACTGATAAGTATTCAACTAATTTCCATGTATGTTGCATTCTATATGTTGCTAGGGATTTTACCAAGGCTGTCACCAATAGCAACTGGGACAAGGAAATAATAAATTCAGAAGGCATTCAGAAAGATCTACAACATAGAAACACTTTATAACAATACAGGAGACATTAATCACATTGGTGGCTAATGGGAGAACTTGATGCAATCAGTTTAAATCCCCTCTGAGAGGAAGAGAAACCGCTTACTGTTCAGCCCCAGATCTCCTCTCAAACTAGAGTAAAACTCGCCTGGAAACTTTTGCCAGGTTCACGATCCCAGCCTATTTTTGTCTCTTTAGCCTGCGATGCCTTCGCTCTGATCATGGAGCACTGCAGCAATACGAAAGAGGGCTTCAGAGACATTTGGAGTCAGAAAAGGTGCCAGAGAGCTACATCTTCTGGTCTGTTCCAGTAACTGAGCACAGCTCCAGCAGGAGTGTTCGTTTTCCCCAGACGAAATCACAAGCTGGAGCCAGCACCTTGCTAATTAGAAACTACCTGCGCTGCTGGCATCAGCTGTGTTTTACTTCCACTCCCTCTCTTGTGCTTAGTAAAGTGGTATATTTTTATTTTAATTGCTCCCCCACTCTACCAGGGGCTGGAGTGACTGCACCTGGAGCAGCATCTCTGCAAGCGGCAGGTAGCGGCGGCGATGCCGGAGGAGGGGAGGCGAGGTGGCGGGGTCAGACCCCAGCCCTAATGAGCGCTCCTCAGCTTCAAAGCACAAACCCCCGTGTTTCCCCTCGGTGCTCTGTTCAGGGGGTGGATTCTTCCACCACGTTGCTGCTTCATTAATGCGTGTGGTGCACCATCGCCGTGCCCACAAGGACGGGCTGCCACGCATGTGCAAGGCAGATCTGAGCAGTAATCTGTCACCACGCTGCAGTTCAGGCTGGGGTGGCCTTACAATAGCTCATTATTTTGTCTCATTACAGCCACTTGCACCGCAGCAGGGTAACCTGCCACTGCAAGTTGGTAGTGGCTTGTCAGACCAATCAATTACGCAAATCCTCTCCCCTGTGAAAGGGAGCACAAACCTAGTCAGCACAATTTCTGGGTGAGAAGACAGAGCAGCTTATAAGAAACACGGACAGGAAGAGGTTAATGAGAGGAGGGCAAGGCCCCATGGCACCACAACATGCCCAGAGTCTGGAGGGCACAAGAGGCAACGGCCCCTGTGAGAACCTTCCTCAGCTTCATGAGCAGAGCGTGGGACAAGCGAAGCAGACCTGGACTGTGAGTGGGAAAACTGGCATATTTCTTCCATGGGACCTCAGTCAACTCAACTTTGCACCTTCCTCCAAGGAGACCTCCAGGGAAACACCGACTGACCGCCCTGGCCCCGGTCCTCTGCGCTGCAGGAGTCATCCCCGGGAACATGGCTCCACAGCCCACCTCCCTGTGCTGACCACCACCCAGTTGGAACTTGTGCTCCTTGGATCCACAGGACCTGTGGCTCAAGGTCCCAGCAGGGCTTCCCGGTTCCTCTGAGGGACACCTTTGATCTGCGGGATGCTACAGGTGCCTGAGTTGGGTGAAGCCTGCTTAGACTGCACATGGGGAATGCATAAAGGAAGAGGATGATGGTCTGGCTTCTTAATAAAAACAACTGGAGCAGGTCAAACCACATGTGGAAGCCAAGTCGCATGTGTGCCTGGCATTGCTGAGGCACAGCACGTGCTTTGCCCTCTCATTGCAGCCCCAGCCCCCTGGCTTTAAGCCTTGGCCCACCCGGCAGCACATATTGGCAGCCTGGTGTCGTTCAATACCCTTTGGAAGAGACCATGCATCATTTTGTCATGCCTCCCTGCTCAGAGCAGAGCTGGGTAGCTGGGTGGTCACTCAACCCAGATACAGTCCCTCAAAATAAAGCTCTCCTGCCTCCCTGGGCCACAGCTGTAGCCTGGGGCACCTTCTCCCCCTGCCCTCCATCCTCACCCCATCACTCCCTCCCTGCCCCTGCTCCAGAGTCCCTCCCTCACACACAGCTCTCCCCCCCAACCCCTCCAGTTTGCTTCTGCAGAAGCTGAAACACACGTATCTACGCACCCCTGCCACAGCACTGTGCTGCCTCTTCACCCAAAACCACGTGTCACCATAAGCCAGGTCCCAAGTACCTGCAAGGTCCCTGTACCTCACGCTTTAGCCTTCCATGTTCTCCTGCATCCATCAGCTGCCCCAGCAGCACACACAGCTCTCCTTGCAGGCAGATCCTTCCTCTGCCTCCCTGGCACCCGCTGCTCCTTGTCCACCAGCATGCCCAGCTCCTCTCCCTCTGTGCAGGCAGCGCTCAACGGCTACCTCAGCGGTGGATGGTCTGCTTGGTGGGGCTGCAGATGGCTCCTCCACGTGATGTTCAGCAGGCTGTGATGTGGTTGAGACTAAAGAGAGCATGAACCTGTATAGTGAATGGCCGCACTCCTTTGCCCATCTCTAAAGGAGAAGTTGAACTCCTTCAGCTCCCAGGACTGGGGATTGCACTGACAGTGCACACAAAGGGCAGGCAGGGCCAGCCCTGACACCCTACAGCTCCTTGTCAGGAGTGGTGCATGAAGGGTTGCCCAGCTCATTGCAACACAACAGAGAGACCCTTCCTGTTCGTGGTTTGTGGAGAGACACAGAAGGTCATGGCTTTCCAGAGTGCTGGAGCCAACATCTGACATGATGCTGGTGCCCCAGGTATGGTGCAGGTGACAGCTTCCCAAGGGGCTGGAATCAACGTCTGACATGGTCCTGGTGCCCTAGGTGTGGTGCAAAGGGCGCCTATGTCTGGCAGAGAGGTATCATCGCCTTGCCCTTTGCAATTGAGGAGCTCTGTTGAGTACTCTCCCCACATTCAGGAAGGTTTTCAGGAGTCTCTACCCAGCCAGCAGGGGTGAGGTCTGTGCAGGGGTGAGGTCTGTGCACTCTGCCGTGCCCCATTGTGGGGAGATTGTTCCATGGTGACTCTCTCTCACATATTCCTTGCGTGGTGCTGCTTTTAAGCCGCTCATTTATCTGCTCAGCTTGCAGCATACCGATCAGCCCAGGGCTAGAATAGCAAGGTCAAGGCCAAGTAGGGCGCTCCTTAGCCCTGAGAGTGATTCTGGCATATGCAGGATACGGTGCAAACAGGGTGCCCTGCTGGTTTGCCTGCCCTGCGGCTATGCCCATTCTCCAGCAGTACTGGGAGTAGCGTCCAAGGAGGCTGGATGGAGGCAGGACAAAGCCGACAGAGACACCAGACCCCTGGCATGGGGTATGACTCCCCAGGGGTGTTCACAGCAGCATCAGGGCCCGTGTGCCTTCAGGGAAGTTAGCCTTACCAAGCACCTTCTGGCAGCCTGCTCAACGTTAGGCTGCTTCACAGATCTGCCGTAGTCACTGGTCTCAGCACCAAATCCCTCAGGTGATGCTAGTTCCAGGGAAAAAAATCTCTGGGGCCATTGCAGCAGCCCGGGATGGGTCAAGGTGGCTCCTCCAGGACTTGTTCTCAGGCACAGTGTCATAGCTCCACGGGAAATGCAGAGCTGGATGGCACTGACCTGTTATTGGAAGAAAAAGACCTCACTCCCCCAGGGATCTCATGAAGATACAGAAGCAAGGAGAAACTGGAAGACCAACTTCAAAGAGACACTTCAGAAGATGGAAAGATGGAAGAAGATGGAAGATCCAGAATATCTGCTGGACAAAATGAGCTTCTCCTCGGCTATTTTGCATAAAGACTCAACACTTCTTTCAGAGGGAACCATAAAAACATCATCTATGTCCAGCCTGTGATCTCCAGACCAGGGCCAGGAGCAGGACAGCTGCCTGAGAGTAAAGAATACTGCCAAGGAAAGTGGTTGGAAACTTTCTGTAAACAGCGTGTGTTTGTTGTAGTGGTAACATTCCTGCCAACAACGTGGGGATCACAAGGGAAGCATGATTGCCCCTGGGCAAACTGTCCATGTGTGGAGGCCAACGTAGTGCTGTGGTCAGACACGGGCGGTGGGGAGGGGGGCGAGCCCAGACTGCAGGTGGAAGCAACACACTTCCACAGTGTCGTGGTTTGTGCTGGACTGGCCACTGAAACAAATGACAGATGATCTCCACCTCTCTCTCCGAGGGGAGGAGAAAGAGAAGGAATTATGAGTTTAGGAAAAAAACTAAAATACTTTAATGAAAATTTTGATAAAATAATAAAATAATAGAAAAAGGAAAATAATGAAGTATGTACAATATATAAGAACTGTATCAGGCTCCCAGGGTGATGATCACATCACCAACATGCATGGGGAAACTCTCAGACAGGACTGTGATGGATGGGAACTGGATTCCAGATCTGGATTCAGGAACATGCGGATCAGAATCAAGGGCAGAAGAACAGACAGAGTCTTCCTTGGATGCCGGCCATTGAAGAAAGAGGGCTGACCCTTTGATCCCTCGGCTTTTATCCTGAGCATGAGGCAGATGGGATGGAATATCCTGATGATCATGTTTGGGTCACCAGTCCTGTCTGCTCCTCCCCACAGGTGGGATCCCTCTGTGCTTTTCCGCTTCTGACCCTCCAACGGGGCAAATAACAAAGCTGGCTGCCCTTGGTTGCGACAGCAATAAGGGTAAGCAAGAGCATCTCTGCATCCCATTCCTTGGCCTAAATTATAAATAATCAGGTCTTATCACTCTGGGAGTGGACTATAGATTAAAAATACGCTGTTAATTTCAGAGAGTTCAGTCAGAAGAGGCTTAGCTAAAAAGTAAAATTACTGAACAGAAAATTGGTTCTGGTTTACCTGGTCAAACCAGGACACGCAGTAACCCCAGCTTTTGGCTGTCCATAAGAGATAGGGATGAAAAGGTGAAATTCTGGGTGGTTTTTTAGCACTGAAAACTCTCTAGCATTTACTTTCAGCACCCGGCTTCTCCCCTGCTCAGCTCAGGCAGCGTCCTCCATGGCCGATGGGCTGAGCAGCAAGTACCCCCTTTGCTCTCGGGTAAAGCTCCACTCTCTCACCTCTGCTCAGACATGAATGCTGGCCATCAGGCTGCCCAGGAACAAGCGTCTCCACATGAACCCATTGGAAAGTTTTGATCTGGGTGGTAGATACCACCACCACCAGATATTTCATTTTGTTTTTCCAATGGGAACCAAAGTGAATAGAAAAATCTAGTATGGGAATTTGCTACATTTGCTGGCAAAATCCTGTGTTAGGGGATGCATTCCCGACTCCTGAAGGTGAAAATACATCCAAGGAGGGATCGCGTGTCCAGGGCACACAGACACTGCAACACATTTTATGCTGGGTGCTTTGGTTCTCAGTGCTGATCTGCTTTCATAGGTTCTGCTGCCCACGTTTATTGCCAGTTTGTTCGGCAGTACTGTCCTTTAACTTACACTGAAATATTGTGGTGTGTACTACAGTTAGTAATTACTGAGGTGCAGTAAAGATAATTGCCTCTTCTCTAAAGAGTTAGCGGTTCCATGGAGTAATTCATATTAAATACCTGCAAGTGAGCTACTCAGGGTTGCGTTTGTTAATTGATTTATTGAGTTGTTTCTATTAGAGAGTAAGCTATTCGGTTGCTAACTGAAAATAATGCTGAGTAATTAATTTGCTTAGGCTTTAATTTCACCAAATCATAACTGAGTTATGTGCAGTGGGATCAGCCGTGTGTCTGTGCACTCACGGCATCTGCCACAGGAGGTCTCTCAGCTGCCCAGGTGTCACCTCCTGCCGCTGTGTCACCACAGCGTTCCTGGTTCCGCTCATCTCTACAGGCAGGGACCCAGTGGGACAGCAAGGAGCCCACAGGTCTGCCTTGATCAGGGCAGTGACCGCTGCTTTGGACCCACGCTGCTTGCATGGGGCAATCAGATCTCTTGAGCATCATCTGCAACGACGTGGGAGCCAGCGCCATGCTGGGAGAGGTGAGCAACCCACGCTGGCATGGCCACCAACACAGCCTGGGGACACTGCAGAGGGCTGAGAGCTGGGCTGCGCAGATCCTGCAATCGCTCGCTTTCCTGAATAAAAATAAAAGTGAGGGCGCTGCTCTAGCAATGGGTGGAGAGTCTGCTGTAACCCAGACCCAAAACTGGGTGGTGGGAGTTGGAGTATGTGTGTGCCAGCGCAGATCAAAGAGCACAACCCAGTGCACCATTTGCACAGCTAGCAGGACAGCTGGAAGAGACCTCTTAAGCTGACACATTTTATTCCAAAATAAAGCGGGCACAATCCGGAAGGGCAGGAGTTGTACCAAGGATGGTCTTGACATGCTAGTTGAATCCTTCAAAAACTGAAACCTGGGAGCAGCACAGAAACCTCTGCTCCATGCATGAATACAGAATTATTAGCTTAGCTAAAAGGTAAAGTTACTGAACAAAATTGGGCCGGTTTTACTTCAAACCAGGACAATGTGCCAGGCGCACTCTCCTCTCTCCTTAAGGCATTATGGAGCAAAGGCTGTCCCTCTCAGCTGGGGATGTGCATTTGTGTGTCAAGGGTAGTAAATTCTCTTTTGAAAACAGTGAAGCCAGGTATGCACTGACTTCTGTGGTGCCATCTACCCAAAGGCAACACGCGTATGGGATGAATGAGTTGGTGTTGTCTGCAACCCGGCTGACGTGCCTGAGAGATTGGTGGGTGCTGGAATTAGACAAGTGACTGTCCTTCTTGATATCCACCAAAACTTGTCACCCCTGTAAAACAGCAGCTGATGAATACCTACCAAGCCTATAGCTTGCAGCCAAGTTGGAACAGACCCACCCATCTTTGGCAAGAATTTCGGGGAAATTTTTTGCTCTTAAGAAGTATATGCAGAAAATTGGCAGGCAGCCCAGTGAGCATGCCAGGCCCTTGGACAAGTACGTCCAAAAAGAACGTCCAGTAAAAAGCTGCTGGACTTATCCGGGGTGCAAGTGGGACGGACCCAGCTTCTAACTGTGCAAATCAGCCTTGTGTTGCCAGGAGCTCCAGAGCAAGTCGGTCCGTTTAGGAAATCACATGGGCCTGGGTTCCTCTGTGTTACAGCCACTCCTGACCATCAGCCTGTCCAGAGGTGGGTACCCACCACACATCACTGTGCACGTGGCTGTTGTCTACCCCGGCCTGTGCTGGATCCTCGGCTGGGGCTGCCTCACAGCACTGCAGCTGTTTTCTGAGGTTTTCTGAGCTAGGCTGGGATTAAGCCCATCACCAGACCAGGTACCCTGCTGGACCTGGAGCATCCATTTCTGTCTCTGTCCCCTTGCCCATCCCAGACCCTTTGCTTCACACCTGTTGTGTTAAGAGGTAATTAATCAACAAAGGTATTGGCCTGGGACCGGACTATTAACGCCACGTTGGGTATCAATCAGAATCTAAGCCCAGC
Organism: Chionis minor; assembly: GCA_013398295.1. Lineage (NCBI taxonomy): Eukaryota > Metazoa > Chordata > Aves > Charadriiformes > Chionidae > Chionis > Chionis minor. The sequence continues at coordinate 38,279 of VZSF01007798.1, read as the reverse complement.
TGCCCCCAGCTCCTCAGTTACTGAGGGTCAGCTGGAAAGTAAGGGGGGTTATTTTCTGCCAAATTGCTCCATCTCACAATGCAAAAACATCCCACCAAAACATTTGCCCCAAATGGAATAGAGCATCATCCTGCACCTGCCCAGGTCTTAATCCTGTCTTGTCAGAAGGAGAACAAGTCCAGGGTCTGGTTTTGGATCTTGGGTGGATCATGGCAGAACTGTGCATACAGTCTCCATCATGGCAAGCCAGCTTAAGTGGAATTTGGCACTGTTCCTGAGCCAAAATTCCCCTCTGGCTGCTCAGCAGTGCCTTGGGAGTGAGCTCTGGGATGCCAGCATGCTTGGGATTGTGGTGATTTGTCCACAGGCAAAGAAAAATCAAAGCCTCATCCATTTTCCCAAGCCTGATTAAACAGTGACAGCCCATGACCATGGATCATTGAGAGCGCTGTGATCATGAAGTTTTTCACCAATTCAAATGGCTCGTAGAACCACAGCTGAAAATAAAGTGAGTGGCAATACCAGGGCTGCTTTAACCCTCACTTAAACCAGCCAGTAAGTCCCCAGCTGATTAGTACACCCTTCTTAAGCGTTGGGGAAATACTAAGGCTCTTAAGAAATTAATGAATCATAAAATCATAGAATAGTTTGGGTTGGAAGGGACCTTAAAGATCATCCAGTCCCACCCCCTGCCCTGGGCAGGGACACCTCCCACTAGACCAGGTTGCTCCAAGCCCCATCCAACCTGGCCTTGAACCTCCAGGGATGGGGCACCCACAGCTTCTCTGGGCAACCCCAGCCAGGGGCTCCCCACCCTCACAGGCAGGAATTTCTTCCTGAGATCTAAATCTAAATCTTTGAGTTTAAAACTGTTACCTCTCGTCGTATGAACATGCATGTAAGACAAAAGCAGAGCACTGGCAAGTTATGGGATCTAGCTAACTCACAGGCAGAAGGGCACAGGGTTTATTTAAGGAAGGAACAAAAATAATGAGATATATTTCTGTTCAGTTAGAGAGCAAAGGAAAGGCAAGAGTGGGTGAAACAAAGCAGATGTGAGAGCCATCTTGAACAAAGCAAAACAGAGTGCTTTTGGCACCGCGCTGGCTGTAGTATCTGCCTAATCCTTGGTAAACCAATGTACTACATGTTAAATATTAAAGGCAGGAATTTATAAACATCCAGGAAGATGGAACTGCAAGTATCAGAATCACAAAAAGACATTACCAGAAAAATTGATTGCTGTTGTTGGTTTTTTTTTTTTAATAGAAACCCCTAATTAGCGCATGAAAGGACCGCGATAGCTGCAGCCTGTCTGAATTTTATTAAAACATCCGATGCATTGTCTCATGAAGCCATACTTGAAAAATTAATTCAAACTGACTTGGCTGTAGCCTGAGTCACATGGGCTGCGAATGAATGGAGACCCACAAAGTGCAATAATAAACCATTATCTCTTGTAAGGCAGCTCATTTCTATACAAATGAACCTTGCTTTGTGTGAAACATGGGACCTGCTCTGCTTTCACTTTGTCAGGCAGGAGTATCTCTCACGAAGCCACGGACTACCAATGAAACACAGCTTGAGACTGGATAGCTTGGCGAGGTTTGCTTTGTTCTCCATCCCCAGTATTTGTGGAAAGGAGGCTGCTTTCTGCAAGTGCCACAAATTCTAACAGCTGGCGTGTCTGAATGCTTGCTTGGGAATGCCTGCTGTCTGTAACTCTCATGACTTTCCTTACAAGTCTTATGATACTTCATGTTTTTTTCTTTAAGTCCCAGCTGCTGAATTCATGTAGTTATCATCAGGATATCAAAAGTAAATTTCTAACCTTCCCGTTCACTGAAGAAGCATGAAACATTGAGTCATCCATCAAGTGCACATCAACACGCACACAATGGATAACTGTTAATTATTTTCTGCTGGTTTTGCCGTGTTAGTCGATCCTTTCCTAGTACTTTCTCAGCGTGTGGATCACTAATTTTGGATGCTGAAGGCAGTTGTGACTGTTTTTCAATCACCTTTAATTGTTACTCTCCTGGTAAAAAGAGTCAGTAACCCAATAAAGGGGTAGAAATTGTCCCAGCTGACCCTGGGAATTCACAGCGCATGCAGTGAATAGTAATTAGCAGTCAATTGTCACAACAGTCTTTGGTAACACTGGAAAATCAAAATTATTTACCTGCACGTACAGCATCCATATGAATAATGAATTCATTTGCAAGACTGACCATCAGCTCATGAATGAAACTACAACCGAGCAGCGCTGAGTAATACAACAAAACTTAATCATTGTGAGCCATTTTCATAAATGTGCAAACTTGAAGCTCAGAGGGGACCATCACACAAGCTGGGTGGTAGAATGAGTCTAAGTAAGGTTGTCACAAGTTTTCCGCCTTAGCAGGAATGAGAAAGGTTATAAAAAAGCTGCGTTGTTCTTTGGAGTCTCTGTTCCCATTTCTGAAGTTGCTGTGTGCAAGTACAGTGAACTTCTGAGCCGAAATTAAGTACTTTCTTTAGAATCTCCTTTTAAAAATGGAACATGGCATCAAAATGAATATTTCCTATCATATTTTATTGTGAAAAATGTCAGCCAAAAGCCTTAGCCACATGTAAATAAAAAATTAGACTGGTTTGTCAAGTGTAAGAACTGCTTTAATGCCTTCTGTTTTCTTTTTTTGAGCGTATTAGAGCAACTAAAGCTACGGAATGATATGTGTAGGATTCCTTGCTAGCAGCAGATCAGAAAAGCATCTGATAAAAGTAGCAACACATTTGGTGTAAAGAGTTACTGCAGGTTTAAAAGCATCCCTAGAGACAGCACCTACAACTAAGGAGGAGCCGTGTTTGCTCCATCCAAACCAGAGTAAGTCCGGAGCTGCTGGTACAGGCCCTGGAGCTGAAGGGAAAAGCCAAGTGAAAACACAGTTCCCTCCAGGACAGGGTTAAGTCAAAGCACCTTCTTGAAGGCAATGTCTTTGCAGGAGCCCTATAGGGAAGCTGTGGTGCCAAAGCAAAGCCATGAGGAATCCTGCTGACAGGCAGGGACAGCCAAGGCTTAGAGAAGGTCTCTCCTAGGAAGAGGACATTGAGTTGTCTTCTAACAACAGAGCCAAGGTCCGCGTAGTGAGCGTGCTACAGGGTAGCCAGGAGGACCTATAAGGTGCCATCCAGAAGATCCCCCCAGCCAAACTGCTCAAAAGCAGCTTTGTGTCCCAAAGGAAAGGACACACAGGAAGCAGCCCAGGACAGCCCAGGGCTGTGACCTCCTCCTACCTGAAAGCGGCTGTACGTGGTGATGAGACTGCTTTGGGAGACTTACAGCATTGTCAGTGTGAATGTCCCTGTCAATGCAGGGCTACTGTTTTGGGTTCACCCTGACACCAAACCGTCTCTGCCACGGCAGTCTGGAAATAGCCCAGCGGCACACTGCATTTTATTCCCCTGACAACGGCTTTAGTCCCGGAGAAACGGATGGACTATAGGGAGGGAAAGGGGCCAGTGTCATTCAGTGGCTGAGTGATCAAGTCAGATCATTTAATCACACTGCTGCAGGCTGTCACTGTGACACGGATGAGGATGCGTGGTACGTGTGAGCCCGGCTGTGTGCACACACGCTCCCCGCTGCCCTGACAGGCACAGGCAGTTGTTTCCTACCTAACAGATGAGCTCTTTGTCCAAGAAGCAAGTGCTGAAGGCTTTGCCCAGTTGCAGAAGTGCAGGAAGCTGCAGACCCCACCTCTTTTGTTGGGAATGGGACGATGGGACGTTGTCACAGCCCAGCTCTCTAGCATGCAGGATCGCCATGTGGGAGCCCCAGTGCGGTTTATGAGGAATCACCTTCCCAAATAAGCCCATGCAGTCTGCAGATCATAGAATCACAGAATCATAGTATCACTTGGGCTGGAAGAGACCTTCAAGATCATCGAGTCCAACCATAAACCTATGCCAAAACCACCCCTAACCCATGTCCCTCAGCACCACGTCTGCCCGGCTTTTAAATACCTCCAGGGATGGCGATTCCACCACCTCCCTGGGCAGCCTGTGCCAATGCTTGAGAACCCTTTCGGTAAAGAAGTTTTCCCTAATATCCAACCTAAACCTCCCCTGGCACAACTTGAGGCCATTTCCTCTTGTCCTATCGCTTGTTCCTTGGGAGAAGAGATTGACCCCACCTGGCTATAACCTCCTTTCAGGGAGTTGTAGAGAGGGAGAAGGTCTCCCCTCAACCTTCTCCAGGCTGAACAATCCCAACTCCCTCAGCCGCTCCTCTTAAGACTTGTTCTCCAATGTCTTGGTCCATGGATGCAAGGGAGACAACACACCCCTGTGACCTTGGAGTCCTGCCCCACAGCTATGTGTCCACCCAAGCAGTCTGCTGAGCTCTTTTACTGGCCAGTCTCTCTGCCACGCCACCCCAAGGGGATGATCCTTGGCACAGAGGCATCTCCCACGGGATGCTGGCTGAGGGGACATCATTCCACAGGGAGATGTCACAGGGCAATCACCTCCAACATAGCCACACCAGGGCCACTTTGGGTGGGACTGAGCACTGCTCGCTGTCTGTCTCATCCTCAAACCAACACAGGTGCCCCTGCGCACCCACAAAGCTGCCACTCCCGGAGGTATCGCTGCCCCCCTGCACCGGCACTGCTGGTGGCCCCGCTGCGTGCGCGCCCGCGAGCACGGCGTGATGCGCACACAAATGCTGAGCCCTGCCCGGGTCTGTCTCAGTTTTATTCAGCCTCTACGCCAGCACCCTCCCAGGATAACTCTGGCTTTCTCATTATTCCCACTACCCCACTGGCGGTGGATCAGCGCTCCGGCAGCCAAAAGGAGGAGTTGCCTTAGCAACGGGAGTGGTGTGAAAGTGCAGGGAACTGGCTGGCATCCCTTCAGTGCAGCCGCAGCCCCGGGTTGAGGCAGCGATGCCCGACAGACCTGACCCTGCAGCAGACCCCTGCCCAGGTGGGTGAACGGGAAGGGAGAGCACAGCCTTTCCCAGCTGGAGTCGTGCTGCAGCCCCGCGCGGCCCCGCACCATTACACCAGGGGTAAATTGCATCTACATTTTTTTCTTTGCTAATTGCTGCCTTTTCACCAGCTTCAGAGGCTGGAGCAGCAGGGTGATACCCAGGAATAAACACATGTAAACAACTAGCAGCAGAAGCTCCAAATTGCTGGCTGTAATTTGTTGTTAAGTGGCACTTCGGTGGGGTCAGTTGAGGCAGAATGCAAACCTGCAGGTTACCAGGCAGGAGCCAAAGCAAAGGGAAAACCCCAGGGAGTTCTGAGGTGGCAGCACTCAAACAGGCTCCCTGCGAAAAGAGCTGAGTATGCAGTTTCAGTCCAGTGATTTACTGCAGAGTGAGGAAGGTGATGGCTACAAAAGAGTCTTGGGGGGGCTTATCTACATGAGAAAGCCATTCTCAATGTGCCAACAACTCCCTGCAGGGCTACTCTCACCTCACAGCTACTCAGAGGTGCCCTGAAAAACCTGAGGATGGTCCCTTGTGATAGCTGCAAGCTGCAGGAGTGAACCAGGAGTGAAATATGCACCAGGAGCCAGTGCACCAACCACCTGGCTGGTCACTACTGGTACCTCACTCTTGTGCGCGCTAACATTTGGTGCCACAGTGGAGTCGCAGCCCCTGAAATATGATGGCTAGTCACATGCGTGACATCCCGAACTTCAGCATAGTTCAGTCTGTCCTTCCCTCTGCTTGTCTAGGAACACTCTGGCCCATGGCACATCAGGGAGAGGAACATCTTGATCTCCTGTGGCCCAGTTAATGCCTGGCAGGGTGGCACAGGGAGCACTGGGGGGTCCATGCCCTGTGACGTTTTCCAACCGCTGCAGCTAATCCGACCCATCACTCACAGGGATGTGGTGTCAGCCCCGCGACCTCGCAGGGAACTGCACCTAGCACTGCCCGGCTCACTGCAGTCCCTCCTGGGAAACCCAGGAGGCTCTGGCTGAGCCACAGAAGGTATCCGACAGATGAAGGGGTCTGGTTCTGCTACTACCCCTTACCACGCTCCAGCTGCTGTGTCTCAAGGTGACCATTTCAGGCCAGCTTTGATCGTTAGACTTGATGATCTCAAAGGTCCTTTCCAACCTAGACTATTCTATGATTCTACTATTCTATCATAGAATCACAGAATCACTTGGGTTGGAAGAGACCTTCAAGATCATCGAGTCCAACCATAAACCTATGCCAAAACCACCCCTAACCCATGTCCCTCAGCACCACGTCTGCCCGGCTTTTAAATACCTCCAGGGACGGCGATTCCACCACCTCCCTGGGCAGCCTGTGCCAATGCTTGAAAACCCTTTCGGTAAAGAAGTTTTTCCTAATATCCAACCTAAACCTCCCCTGGCACAACTTGAGGCCACTTCCTCTTGTCCTGTCGCTTGTTCCTTGGGAGAAGAGACTGACCCCACCTGGCTATAACCTCCTTTCAGGGAGTTGCAGAGAGTGAGAAGGTCTCCCCTCAACCTTCTCTTCTCCAGGCTAAACAATCCCAACTCCCTCAGCCGCTCCTCATAAGACTTGTTCTCCAGACCCCTCCCCAGCTCCGTTGCCCTTCTCTGGACACGCTCCAGGACCTCCATGTCTCTCTGATACTGCGGTGCTCAAAACTGAACACAGTAATGATGTATGATGTATCATGTAGTATGATCCAGCCTCCTACTTCTTTCCCATCCAGCAGCAGGGAGACACGGGATCTCTGGCTCATCCAGCTGCTGGCTTTCAGCTGCAGCTCCTTCGTTGCTTTGTATGCTGAGATTCCCGGGTAGGTTTTTGCCCAAGGACAGGCTATCCTGGGACTCCCCTTTTTTCAGCATCAGCTCTGGGCATCATCAGCTCATTCCAGTTAAGCAACATCACCTAAGGCCCTGTTGTGGGAAGCCCCCTTTTGAAAAGGGGGATACATGAGAGGGTTAACCACTGGCTAACGAGGCATTATACGTGCATGTCACTTTCCGGGAGAAAGGAGCAGAACGCATATGCCAATTAATCGACTGGGGTACCAAGATGTTAATACGTGGAATTGCAGCATCTGCTGTGGCAGGTACTTCAAGGCAGAGACCGATGCTGCTTCTCAGTGTCCCAGTCCTCTGTGCAGGGCGGAGCGGCAGAGATTCAAGGAGTGGACGAGATGTGGAAATTCAGTCTCAAAACAACCTAAATGTGGTTCCTAAAAATTGCCCCCAAAATAACAGCAGTCCAATGCTAAACAATTATGCCATGCTGTTAACCTTTTCTTGCCAAAATGCCATTTTTGGACAAAGGCCATTTAAAAATGCGTTTTATAAGAATGTGCCAGCTCAAAACACTCCTTTCTTGAATCGTATCATCGGTTTTTTTAAAAAAAAAAAAAATCGTATCATCAGGCAAGCGGTGCTGCATGCACGCGGGGTAACTTTACTGCAGGCATTCAGTATGCATTACTGTATCTGAGACTGCATTTTCAGGATTGCCTTATTCAGAGACAATACACAAGACAATAACAAGAGCTAAATTAGGATAAATTACATCTAGAAGCACAGTGTTTACAAGGACTGGTAATTCACCCACAGCATCAAATGACTTTTATGGCAAGAATCTACTTTTAGTGGGCTCAGCTGTTGTGAATGAACGAGTCTCCACACAAATGCAGATTTGATTTACCTAGGAAGTGTTTAGTTACCCCTAAATGGGAGATAGGTAGGTGGGTGGGTGGGTGGATGGATGGATAGACAGGCGGACAGATAGATAGGCAGACACACAGTACAACATCTGGCTTTCTCAGAAATGATGGTATTTACAGAGAAAATGTACAGAACTGTATTTAGGAGTTTCATTAGGTAAATGGGCTGGTCATGAATGAGAAAAAATCACAGCCAGTGTTGTTCTGGAGTAAGCTGCTCTTAGAGAAATGAGACATTTGCAAAAGATACAAACACAGCTTTCTTGTTTCATTCAAATTAAAACTTCCACTGGAGACCCCAAAGTGCTCTGCTTGCAACTCAGCACAAAAAGTGACCTCATCCCCAACCAGGAAATGGTCAGGCATCTTTCTGGCTATTGCCAGCATAAAAAAACAGGCTCCTGTTAGAGGAGCAGCACGTTGCTCAGCAGATCAATTACTGCATAAAGCCAACATGTATCTGCAGTCCTCAAATTGATTATCAGTTGGTGACACACATGAATCAGCAACATATGGAGGGGAGATACTTTGTCAGAATTCGAGAAAATATCCAGAAAATAATTTAAATGTTTTTGAAACCTTGCAAAAAAGTCCCCATAAACAAGATGTGTCGATGGAAGACGCAACAGTGCAAGGATGACCATTTCCAAGCAGATTTACAGGAAACAAACTTCTGAGTTGGGACTAAGAAGACTTTGGGAAGATGAGTAGGGAGGTAGAAAGTGGAAAGAAGAAGAGTTGTTCCCACACTGATGCTAAAGGACACGCCAGATGATGGGATGAACAGAAAACCCAGAGGCACTTGTGCAGTGAAGACTCCATTCCTAACAGGGGCTTAAAAATGTGTGGGGTCAGCATTTTGGGCTGGGGCTGTGGCCAAGCAATGGTCCCTGTCTGCAGCGAGAGGTTTTGTTCCCCGTTGTTGGTGGGTCGTGAGCCTGATTCAGTCCTGGTCGGTGCCACCCCAAGATGTGCGTGTAGTGCAGTCCCTACTGCCCGTCAAAGGCCCCGCTATTAAATTCGATGGCGCGTGCACCAGCCCGCCCACAGCAGATTCCAAGCTTGGATGTGAGCTGGCGAAGTGCCATGACGGGACAGCGTATCAAGACCTTGCTCTAATTTTATCACATGGTTATGCTAACTATGTAAAACAGCTATGGTTTGAAAGCATATGGTGCAGTCTAAAAATCTCCATAGAATGAATTACAGCAACTTCACAGAGAAGATGTAGAAGAATTTAGAAAAACATTTCAACAGATTTTAATATAAAATATCTTATAAAACTGCTTATTGGCTGGTATAGCATGATTTCAAAGTAGCAGTTACTTCTTTTAATTTTATATATATATATACACATATGCATATGCATCCCACAGATTGATGGCGACTGAGGTCCCTCACATGGATTCCTCTGTTGTGGTGACAGTGTGCTACATATCTTAATAAAAGTGCCACAGTTGGACCTCAGATTGTGTAATATGATCTCACTATTGATTTTCATGTAATGGGATGCTACATAACTTTGCCTATGTACATCGGATCAATGAGGAAGGTGCACGGTGCCTGGCGTATCAATGTTCAGCATAAAGATTACATTATGAGCCTCATTCATTTAAGCAGTGGGATGATCAATAGCAGCTAACTTCAATCAAAACCACATCAATTAATAATCGCTTTTCAGCTTCTGTCCTTTTTGTCATTTCAGCTATTTGGCAGATGAACTTCATACCCTCCCAGCTATCAAGCTGTGGCTGATTGCCCAGGCAAGTGTATCAGATAGACAGACTAGATTAGATTAGACTTTACAGCTATACATGAACTGCAAGTTCTTTGTCTAGGCCACTAATAGCAAGTTAATAAAAACTGAAAGAATTGTCAGCACTTGCTTATTGATACTCCCAGATGCAAAAAAAACCCCCACGACTTGTTTAAGAAGCCATATTAAGATTGCTAAAGACATAACAATTACTCAGGGCAAGTTTGGCTTCACTGGGTTTTGCATCAGGCTTGTGAGAAATAAGCTTAAATGCAAAAGAGCAAATAAGGATTTAAAACAAAAATGCTAGAAACTGAGAAAAGATAATGAAAAAGCAACCTCTATGTAAGAAAGATAAACTTTTTGTGAAATTTACCCAGCGACAAACATGGCTCTGGAGCCTCACGCTGTGATGGGGTGCATGGGGCAGTCACACGCAGTGGTAGGGCTCAGTGACCAGCTCCAGAGGTGTCTACAGGCTGGCTGGTTGCCCCAGCTTTGGCTGTGGGACACCAGGAGCAGCTTGGGCTGCAGTACTCCTGCAGGCTGAGACCTGGGTTTTCACCAGAGCTGCTTCAACATGTGGTGCTTGGACCACACGGTACTCCCGGTGTTTCAGGAAGATGGTTGGTCCTTCATAGGCACTCCAGTAACAGGCAAGGTCCACACCAGCACCATAAATTGTGACTGATGGTCCATAGGGAGATCCCATGCCACGGGGCAGGAAGGAACAGCTGGGGAGATGCTTCTGAGCAGAGCTGTGAGATTGCACATTTCTGCTGTCTGCAGGAATAAAGCAGGTGGTAAAGTCACCAAGTCCTTGATTTCAGAGGGGTCTCCTGCCTGGTTTAAGCAAGTCCAAAGCCAAGCAGCCCAGAGAGGATGGTCCACCCTTCCCGTTGTCACAGCCTGTCACAGCTCTCTGGATCAGCACACCCATTTTAAACCACGTGTTCCTGTACTCGGATATAAAATTCACATCCATGCTGTCACGGTTGGTTTTCCACATGGTACAGTCGAGGGCTGGGAACGGCAGTGCATGGCCCGTGTCACTGGCCGGCATGGTGGGAAATCCCAGCCCTGCTGCTGAGTGCTGGCGCGCTGGCAGCAGACCAAGGGAAATCTGCCCAAGAAAATGCACGACTAAGTCTGAACGCAGAATGGGCTCGCAAATGTAGCAACCTGTTCATAGAAAATTCACAAAGAGGAAGAAAGGCAGCAGGGCCTGAATTAATTATTTCTTGCAGATGATTCACTTGCCTCTAATTATAGTCGAGCTTCTAAACACAAATGTCAATTAAAATGTTACCGTTCTTCTGCAGCTGTCATTCATGTGCTGGTGAAGAGATCAAGGCCGGAGCTATTAAAAGTCTTGGGAGCAAAACGAGGTGAAAAAGAGCCCTTGGTGGAGTAAAATTGTCAAGAAAGAGTTTTGCCCTGAGCGTTTTAGGCCCACAAAGCTGTTAGCTGTGTTCGAAACCTGCTGTCTGCTGTGTTCCTAGCAGGCAATCAGGGGCTTTTAGGGATAGTTTCTCATTTCTCTGAAAATGCTGCCGTGCACACAGACCCCCTGCCACGCTGAGGTGTCATGGAGGAGCAGGACAGGACACCTCTGCTGCTGTCTGTCTCCTTGCTCAGAAGCGGGAAAAGAAGATAGACTGGGGAAAAGCATAATACTGTGTGAATGATGCCACCACACTCTGTATCTCTGGTTGTTGTCTGGTGACTTGCAGGGAGCAGATGTCTGAGAAATAAGAGAGGTCATCATGTTTTACCTCTGATAAAAATGCCAGGATTAGTTAATGTGTTTTGGTTCAGCGTTTTGGGACATTTAAATGAGAAGTCCCTGCACAGCCCCTGCTCCTTGGGGGCCGCTCTCCCTCTGCAGTTTGGCCAGGTTTTGCCTTGTATAGAGGCATGTACTTGGTCACTCCTGCTCTCCCGGGGCTGGTTAAAGTGCAGGAGCAGCAGTCTCAGGTCAACCCTTGTCTCACATAGGATGAAGGTACACACATTTTCAGGGTGTTCCCTGTGCTCTTTCGAAGGTAGGACAAAAAGAAGGGAAATTTTAGAGAGAAAATGCAACAGCAAGAAGGTGCATTGCCTTCTGAGCAAAAGGAATTGTCCTTGCAGCCTTGCGATTTATATTCATCTGGCTCAGCAATGCCAGAGCTGTCCTCAGCAGCAGCTCCCAAGTCTCTGTGACCACCACAGCCTTGCCTGTAGCCTCTGTGGCTGCCCCCATGTCTTCGTGCAGCATTTCTATCTGCATGATCTGGACAGACAGCAAGGTCATGTCCAAGTTCCCTCCCCTGGAGCTCAGATCTCTGGCTTGTTGGGGACTGTTCTATGCTGCAGCTCATGCCTGTGGAGCTGCCATCCACCCAGCTCCATACTTTGAGCAGGAGGTACCACCCTGGTTTCTCCAAGCATCATTCCTACACCACCGTGACCTACCAGTGCAAGGCAAAGCTTCATGAAGCCCACACTCAGGAGGCAGTGGCACTGCCTCTGCTGGGTTGAGATGTCTATGGTATCTACTGGGGCAAGTGGGGACCCCAGGAGGACTCCAGGAGGAAGGGCAGTCCCTCGCCCAGGGCTTCACCCCTCCAGAGGGAGCCACTTTGCAAATGTGGATGGCCATTGTTACCCTCACCCCCTACCCTAGCAGGATGCTGGTCCCAGCACTGTAGGACCCTGCCTTGTTAGCAACCAGCTACCCTCGAACCATCTTGGCAGTCTGAGCACCACCTCGCAGGTACCAGCAGCACCCGGAGGAGCAGCTCCCTTTCATTGAAGCCCCCATGCCCCATCACTGTAGGCAACAGAGATCTCTTCAGACAGGTAGTCAGATTTTGTGGCATATGAAGCATAGCCCTAAGTAGGATCTCTGCTTGTTCCATTATTTAAAGCTTTCTCTTGGCCAAATGTGCCCAAATAACATGGGTTAGACACCGGCCACTCAGTGAAGACTCCTAGAGCAAATTAATAGTCTGCTGCCTCCTGTTCAGCATGTTCAGTAACATCTCAGCTGTTAACTCTGCAGCCTGTGAGCATTTGGAGTTTACAGTTATTTTATTTTCCTAGGACAGATGGCAGACAGCACTGTAGTAGAGGGGCAGATGGCTGTGCACCTATGAGCAAAACAAAAAAGACCAAAACAACTGCACGGTTCAGCTGAAAAGTGAGCGGGCTGTGCTCCTGTTCTCACATGCACCACATAAACCCAGCCACATCTGTGTGACTTTCTTCTCATCTCACTTACAGAAGTGAGAGGAGGATGTGGCCCTTAGGGTTTAATAAAACATCAGACACAGAAAGAAACAACAGTTTTGTCACTTAAGATGTAATCTCAGGATAAGAAAGTCATGGCAGAAGGTGAGAACAGCTAACTGCTTCATTGGCACAGGACAGCTGTGGGTGATCTCCCTCCTTTCCCATCACGGGAAGGCGACCCAAGTCCTCCTGCCCAGGGCTGAACTGTCCCTCTCACTATGGAGGGGACACTCTTGGGTGCCAGCACATGGTAAAGGGCACAGCGGCAGCTCCTACTCTCAGTAAGGCCTTATTACATGAAATTGGCAGGATTTGCTGAAGAAAAAAGATACTGCTCCCTTGCCCCACCTCAGCCTGTTGGATGATGCCTCCTTGTGCGTGAACGCACCTGTGCCTCTTGGAGGAGCGCTCCTTAGGCTTTGCAGGGTCACCATCCCGGTTTCACATAACCCACACTGGAGACCGATCTGTGAGTAAAAGGTTAAAGGGAAACAACCTAGGAACAGACAGTGAGGAAAAATATCTGCTGCTCATTGCAATAAAATAAACAGCAAGGCTACCCAGTTACCTATTTCCAGCTTACACCTATTATCTAGAGAAATCAAATGGTCCAAATTTAAGCCTTATCGCTTGATGCAAAATGTACCAGCCAATCCAAAAGGTGAAATACTGTGAACCTGGGGGAAGCAGGACCCTGAGAAATTCAAGCATAGTTTTTTTACAATGAGGTCTTTCAGCAGAAGCAAAAGGCACGTGTGAAGATAGGGCTGACAAATTACTTCTACAGTTCCATGGCCCACAGAATTAAGTGCCTAAAAAACTCTGGATTTTGATTAGATATCGTGTTCCTCCAAGAAACATTAACTTCCAATATTTGAAACCTCTTAAAAAGAGAGCAAGAAGAAAGTCAGACCCACAGGACAGATGTCCTTCTTGGTCTCCAACAAATTAAACGTCAGCGCTATCAAGCCAACATTAGGAAACCCAGGTGCCGAAGCATCGTGGGTTATTTTTCCCAAACAATTCCTTTTTATCCATCCCGAATATTTGTTTGCCCCCTTGGCTTTCATTTATAATTAGTCTCTCTGGACAGAAAGTGAATATTTCATTGACTTGCTCATGAAGAAGTAATTGTTAGCTAACCTCGTTCTTCTGGGAGGTTTTAATGCAAGGCTACATCCTGCACTCAGCAGAACTCCCATAAATTCTTCTAAGGGATGCTGCCTTAGTTTTGCCGCAGTCATGCAGGCACAAAGTAGGAAATGCCGAGGGTGTAAAACAGCTGCCAACTTTGATAGCCCCGGGCAAGAGCTGCTAAATGGCAGGACCCAGTGGTGCTCTCCATCAGTGATGCATGCCCAAAGGAGCAGTGGTGCAACTCATACTACAGGTTTCGTTGTCTTACTACCAGTGGTGGTTTCTGGAAGCAAATAATGATAAGGAAACTCACTACGCAGTTTCCTTTGGTTTTCATCTTTTTACATAAAACAGGTAAAATAGACTAATGGCCTGGGATTCCTCAGTTTGAAATGTGAAAAAATAAGACTAATGGACTGGAATTCCTTACTTCGAAACGTGATCGAAAAGTGAATGAAATAACAGCTCTTAAATGATTCAAAACCAGGAAATTTATACCAGCGCCTCGTCAGCTTGAGAGGAGGGGCCCAGCGGGTTGTCATCAGCAGCACAAAGTCCAGTTGGAGGCAAACCACTAAGGTGTACCCCAGCGGTCGATACTGAGGCCAGTACCGTTCAGTATATTCATTAACAACCCAGAACAGGGTGCACCCTCAGCAAGTCTGCAGACGATGCAAACTGGGAGGAGTGGCTGATACACCAATTGGTTGTGGAGATAGTTGTGGTCCATTCAGAGGGACTTCAGCAGGCTGGAGAATTGAGCAGAGAGGAATGTCATGGAGGAATCGCAAGGGGAAATGCAAAATCCTGCACGTGGGGAAGAATAACCCCAGGCAGCAGTACATACTGGGCTCTGACCAGCTGGAAAGCAGGACTGCAGAGAAGCACTGTGGGGTTCTGGTGGACCTCAAGTTGACCATGAGCTGGCAATGAACTCTCACAACGTAGGCCAACAGTCTGTTCTTTGGGCTGCGTTAGGCAGAGCATTGCCAGCCCATCGGGGAAGGTGATCCTTCCCGTCTATTTAGCACTGCAAAGGCGACATCTGAAGTGGTGGGACCAGTTCTGGACTCCCCAGAACAAGAAAAATATGGACTTGCTGGAACAAATCCAGCAAAGGACCATTAGATGATTAACGGACTGGAGCACCTTTCCTATGAGGAGAAGCTCCAAGAGCCAGGACTATTCAGCCTGCAAAAGAGAAGGCTCAGGAGGGATCTTAATAATAAGTGTAAATACCTGATAAGAGGGTGTAGAGAAGAGGGAGCCAGACTTCTCTCAGTGCTGCCCAGTGACAGCACAGGAAGCAAAGAGCACACACTGAAACATAAGAAATTCCATCTGAACACAAGGAAACACATTTTACTGTGAAGGAAGTCAGGCACAGGTTGCTCTGAGAGGTTGTGGAGTCTGCCAGTTTGCAAATATTCAAAACCTGACTGGACATGGTCCTGGGCAACCTGCTTAGGTGACCCTACTTGAGCAAAGGCTTGAACTAGATGACCTCCAGATATGCCTTCAACCTAAAAGGTTCTGTGTTTCATTTGGGCTTCCTGGATCTGTGGTAGATTTGTCCACTAAGGATCCTGAGCTCCTTCTGCCTTGTGCAAGAAAAAGTCTGGTCAAATTTGAAAAGACAGATTTAGAATAAACACTGCTGGATTATGGCAGAGGCTGTTAGAAATAATAGCCTACCTGATTCTATTAGGAAATTTGTTATTTTGGGAAGGGAGTATAAAACATCATAAAATAAGAAAACGTTTGATCATCAAAGAGCTCTTAGAAAGAATGTGAACTTGCTTGCACTGAGAAAAACTCATTTTTATCCTGGTTTCATGAAGAACAAAGACTCATCGGATCACACTGTCTAGTCTGCCCAACCGTCTGCCAGCCCCTTTGTATGAGTGAACTGCAGTCATATTGGGAAGAGGGGAAAGGTCTCAGAGGCAGGAGGCATCATGAAAACCTGCAGCTGAGGAAGACAGATCGATGCTGCTAGTGTCTTCTCTGTGGGAAAGGCAGGAACAACTCAACACTGATTTGCTTCGAGTGGCCAACAGGCTGATCAACACAGGTCCAGACTGGCCACAGTTCATTGCAGCAGGTCAAAAAGAAGCAGGGAGGCGATTTGGGGTGGCAGAGGTGTTTTAGGATGAGCCCACGAGAACTGAGCAGAAGCTGAGGGTCCTGTAGGAGATTCAGGGGCTCTGAGAAGGAGTTAGAAATACTATCTCACAGAAGTACACTGTGGGTGTGTTTCATCTGCCCACTTAATGTGACCTGTTTGCCATTCATGATGCTGACAGTCCCATCGGAGGCATGTCACATCCAGACACTGTGCTCCTCTGCAAGAAAAGATAACTGTCACCTCCAGAAACAGCTCAGGTGCTAGGCAGAGGTGCCAACTGCTGTAGCTTTCATAGAATAGAATCACTTGGGTTGGAAGAGACCTTCAAGATCATCGAGTCCAACCATAAACCTCTGCCAAACCCACCCCTAACCCATGTCCCTCAGCACCACGTCTGCCTGGCTTTGAAATACCTCCAGGGACGGCGATTCCACCACCTCCCTGGGCAGCCTGTTCCAATGCTTGAGAACCCTTTCGGTAAAGCAGTTTTTCCTAATATCCAACCTAAACCTCCCCTGGCACAACTTGAGGCCATTTCCTCTTGTCCTATCGCTTGTTCCTTGGGAGAAGAGACTGACCCCACCTGGCTATAACCTCCTTTCAGGGAGTTGTAGAGAGTGAGAAGGTCTCCCCTCAACCTTCTCTTCTCCAGGCTAAACAATCGCCACTCCCTCAGCCGCTCCTCATAAGCACGTCCACGCTTTGCTCTGCCAATGCTGGGACCAGGAGCCAGCTGGGCAGCGTGGAGGGAAGGAAAGAGGTGACCCAGCTCCAGCTTGCCCCCAGCTCCAGGACGGACCCAAACTCCCCCTTCCACCCAGACCCTTTTCCATCATCCGGGTCATGCTCACAACACGGGGCGGAGGGCAGAGAGGCTGAGCAGGGCAGGGTTGGATGCATGCAGGGTCTGGTGGGCACGTGAGCCAATTCATTGCACCGACTCAGCAGGGGCCAAGGCCTGAGGTCTATGCCCAGATGCTTTTTCACGTATAATAGTCACAGAGGAAGATGTTCCACCTCTTGAATTTTGTCTCGTCTGCCTTCACTAGGAGGGGGTGGATGCTCTCTTCTCACCTGAACTATAACGCCCCTGCTCTGAAGTGCTCACGATCTCATCTTACAAACACAGAACACACATCAGCTCCCAGGCAGGTGTCTGGAGCGGGAGCTTTAATTTTCAAACTCTTCCTGGCTCAATTTACTATATACTCCAATGTTTTTAAAAACTGGGCTGGCTAAAATTTCGAGTTGGGGGAAAAACCCTCCAAGCATGATTGGAGCCAAAATATTTATGAACTGGATAGGATGGAATTTAAATCAATCAGTATGTCTCCATGGGTGGATCTTTATTTAAAACCATCCTGGATCTGAGACATGTATGAGAACTGGGAATAGTGTTTGGTTAAACCAAGTCCCTTTTTTTGTCTTCTTTGAAAGAGAGGTTTCTAGGACCAAGAGATAAAAACATTTCTGCTGTGGAAATCAAGCCAGCTTGAAATTCTGGCTGTGATTTAATTTCTTTTGCCATTTAAAAAATTACCAATTTTGGCTTGGAAACCTTTTACCTCCTTTCTGAAAAATGGAGTATATGTTATGCAATAATAACATTTTGTTATAAGGGTTAGTTACTTATTTGCATAGCAAATGGAAGGCATAAGGAGAAAATGCATAATGCAAACACTGTTTATGATGTGAATGAATCAATGGATTGCTAATATCTGTAATTTTAATACTACTTTATAGATTGGTTTAAAACTTGGATTGAATTTAGGAAATGTGTTGGATCTGTGCTTTTTTATATTCTGCATTGTCTCAGTTTAAAAATTAGCACATATTTGGATTAGCAGTGTGTACAAATTTAAAGATGCCAAAGTAATCAAAAGAAATGGCATTCACTGACCAATTTAAAATTTAAGAATAAAGTTTTCTGCTCATCGTTTTGCTAAGGACTGATTTCCATGTCCTTTCATGAAGGAGAAAAGAAAAGTTTACTAATATTTCACACAGAGCCCCCCTGCTTCCCTTTTCAGCACAAAAAAAAAGAGTAGGAAGTAAAAAGTTTTTCAGTAAACATCAGAATTAAAATCTGCTTTTTATAGACAGCTTCTAATCCCTCTTTAGCTGCATATCATCAGATCTTCCTTGTGTCCCCCCTTCACATTTCCCCTCTGATGGCACTTCCAAATCCCTCCCAAACCCAGACACAGGCAGCAACCCAACCTAATTACAGTAGAGGACAAAAAGAAGAAATAATAATAGAGTGCATGCTGCAGCCTTTTAAGCAAGAACTTAAGCATTTTTCAGATCCTGTCCTATCCACCAACTTCATTTGAAATCAGGAAAACTGTTAAAAAGGCTTTAAGGGCGGGGGGTGTGTGTCAAAGTGGGCGGGAGTGATAAGCAGACATGCAGAGAAACAGGTAGGTGAGCAGTCTGGGGAAAGGCTGATCAAATAAATATCATGTCATTAGGAAACAGGCTGGAAAGGGAGGAGGGGAAAAGAGAAAAATAAACCCAACAGATTTAAAAACGTAATACTTCAGTTTAAAAAAAACACCGAACAAACCTGGAATATAACCAAGAACATAAAAGGATCAAAAATACACACTTGAACCTACACTAGAATTTTGGATTTAAAACAACTGCTGAAAAAGTAGCTGATATAATAGAAAGCAGCATGTTGGGGGAAGAAAATGATGGTGCTGAGAAAAGTTATTTTTCTAATAGGAAGAGTTTACAGTTAAACAAATGTGACCTTTCTGTTTGAAGCAGAGAATATGTACCAGTCTGGACCTGGACCACTTTGATCTCAGTGGGATACTGGGAAGTCAGCAGTATACTTATCCCTTATAATTAAATCCATTATTATTACTATTATTACTACAGATATCAGCTCTGGAGCAGATTTGGAAGAGTCGGAGCTCCATTCCCTCACCTGCAATGAGTGAAGCTGGTGGTGCTGGAGACCCAGCATCCACATGACACATGTTGGGTTACCTTCAGTGCAGCTTTAGCCCAGCCTTTTGGGTTGAATCTCCACTACCAGCTGGAACACTTAAGATGCGCTCCCAAAACATTTCTGACAGTTTCATGCTAACCAAAAGGAATTGGGTTCATACGTTTTTGGAGCACTGCACAGCCTCTCTCTATGGGAGATCTGATTTAAAGGCTAATTTCTGGATCAGAAATCTACCATTAACAAAGGAGCGGAGGCACAGGATATCAGGAGTTTCGGTGGTATCCCAAACATTTGCTGATCCCAGGAGGCAATTTTGGCATCCTGACAGTTCTTCTTTTTTTTTTTTTTTTTTTCCTTTCTTGACAATCTGAAGAGCCAACTGGGAAGCTGAGAACTGCCCTTCAGTGAAGGGTCAGGGAATGAAAGAGGAATTTTGACAGGCAGGAGCTGAGGAAGACATGCTTTCCGCATGTTCAGGACGCAGCAGACCAGAGCCTTTTTGCTCCAATGACTGAAGGAAAAACAGAAAGTAGATGCTGTCAAGGGTTTCAACTCCAAAAAGCTAGAAGTGTTCAGGTTGTATGGGATCCCTTTATAGCTAGAATGTGAATCCAGTGGGAACAGCTGTTCCTCTTACACTCACATGGAAAAATAAATAAAAAACCATTTAAAATACACAAAGAAGAAAAAAAAACACACCAAAACCAAACCAATCAATCAATCAACCAACCAGCCAGCCAAAAACCCCAAAACACTTGGGGCAGGGACAGTAGAAGGAACCCAAGTTAAGAACAGAAACAGCTGATTTGCAGAGATGTGATTTAAATAGTGAAATCGTCTGAGGTAGTAAATGGGGTCACCTGCTGAGAGAGCCTCCAGGTGGACCAAACTTCAGACATGGGAAGCAGCTTCACACACAAGAGACAGCAAACTGTTTGGAAATAAGCTGAAAAAGGGTTGTACAGGATAGAGCCCTGCAGGTAATGCTAAATAGAAAGAAGCGAGGAGCCCCAGAGAGGAAAGAGAAATGCATGCAAAACCTCTGAAGTATGAGCAGAAAATATTAAAATGCAAATTGCCCCAGTAAATAAAGGTGAGGACAGTTTGGGAAAAAATCATCCAAAACAGCAGACAGTCAACAGGAGGAAAAGGCAGCCAAGCAGGGAAGGCGAGAGGCTGCAGGAGCTGCAGGGCAGCAAATTAAAGTTTCACTGTCTGATCTGACTGCAGAAAAAAGCACAAGTCCTAAGCCGGAGCGCAGGAGTGCTGGGCCAGCGGGGAGAGGAGAGATAGTACTTGTAGGATGCTGCCAGGTTATCAGCACACCAACCCCCAGTAATTACAGCAAACTGCAGGGAGGGACAGAGGAGCAACACAGCTGACTGAGTACACAGGGACCATTTGCAGTACCACGGCGAGAAGATGGCAAAGACCAGCAGTGCTCCTTCATCTGCTTAGATCAGATGCAGAGCAGGGAGGGCATTACATGGACGTTCCCAAGACTTAGAGGTCTTTGTGGCTCACTGCTTCTCCTCCAAGAAACAACACTGTGGAGAGGGTAGAGGTAAGCTTGTTGGGACTTCCAGTTCAAGATTTTTGATGTACAGGTCTAAACCAGGAGCAGCTCACCAGCAAAAGAGACCCACTGACATGGAATACCTGCCAGGATGTCACCTTCACCCAAAACCTGCCAAAGGATCATGCGCTCCATTGCTTCTTGCCAAGAGGCTACAGGCAGATTTGATCCCCCACCTGGCTCCTCTACTCTGCTCTTCCCAACCGAGTGGCCACCTTACTGCAAAGGCTCCTCCCCACGCCCCCAGATTCAGCTCAGATCTGAGAAGCTTGGGTCACAGTTTGGGTTTGGCTGCTCTTCTTCTCAGTGAGTATTTAGCCTTTCAGTGAGAACATCCCCAGCTGTAGTTCTCTTTTTCTGTCAGCGGATAGAAGTCTTGAACAAGCACTAGATATAGTTCTGTCTAAACGAACTGCCAACCCCATATGGGTCTGCTTTTCCCTCAAGAGCCCATTACCAGGTGTATGCCCCTAAAACACACCAGCTAGTTTAGCAAATCATTAAACAGCAAAGAGTTAATGTGTGTCTTGTCAAGTTAAGCCCCAAAAGCCAGCACTCCCAGCGTGCCCCAGCACCGAGTTCTCAGTGGTTTTCAGCACCAAGTTGAAAAGAAAAATGTTCCTTCACTCTGATAGATTTCTCCGGGGTCAGCCATCTAGGACCCACACCAAGGCTGATCTCCAGATGGTCCTGGACCTGTCTTCAGTGTGACACCAGGGCCCTGTTTTGAGACACAACCCTCTGCAAACCCATTGGCAGCACAGCAATGCGATGCTTTCCCTGCATGGAGGTCACATTTTAGGTTGCAGCCTCTTTGCAAGGTGTCTCCCTCAGGGCTCCTGCCCATCCACAGCTTGTCCAGGTGGCTCCAGCTACAGGCAGCCTACTTTAGTCAAAGGGAAGGTGACAGCTCTAAGGAACCAACTATTCCCCCAGGAACTGATTAATGGTTTAAATTACCACCAACCACATCCCCATGGGCTGGTGCATACACAGCTCCATCCATGTGCACACCACGTGCACACCAACTCCTGTGGAAGGAGAGTTCCATGAGCACTCACCACGTGCCTCCTCAACATCAACACCATTCGTATCAAGCCAAATATGCAGAGCAGCGCCCTCCTTACCTGACTTTGCAGCCTCTGGTTGATCAGCAAAATGCTTATATGGCACCTGAGAAGAGCAGGGGACAGAGAAGATCTGTGCTGGTGAACTGTCTAAAGCAGGGAAGGAGACAACATGTAGACAGAAGGAGGAGAGCTTCCCTCTGCAGAAATGAAATTAAATGAACAGCCATGTAGTAAGTGCAAAGAGCAAGATTTCCTCTCTTTTTTTTCTTCATGGAACTGGTGTCCTCACCCTCAGGCTTCTGAGAGTTTGCTCAACAAGAGTCCTCGGAAGAAGGAAGCTCCATTGATCTGCTGGCACCATGCCTGAACAGAGACCATGCTTAGGCCCTCCTGGACTTCGCTACAGCTTCTGCCCCAGCTACAGCCACCCAACACTGTAGCTTGGAGTCACCACCTTAGAGATGAAGACTGAGGGAACCAGTGGGCACCAAAATGGATGTTTGGTCACTCATTCATGGCTTCTAGGGCTAGAAGGACCATTGTGATCACCCAGGCCAAACCTGCACTGCATGCTTGGCTGGGGTTGAGCCTTAAGCTTTGGCTCAGCCAGTGGCTGACCATCACAGCCTTCAAATTAGGCAGAGTGCAGTGCAGGACTCAGCCAGGGAACACGACCAGATGTAGGAAAAAGGGACAATATTCAGTAACGGAGATGATTCAGGCAGAACAGCACCTCCCAGCTACACAGCCCCAATTGCTCTATCTTTAGTCTAAGCGGAGCTGTTTGTCTAGGAGTGCTGGGTTCATGGGTACCAGCTTTCACAAGCTGTTGCAGAATTTTGGTGAAGAAGGGCACAAGTAAAGGAGCACCCAGTCACTTAGGCACCAGCTTTAGTTGGAAGGAGGTGTCTAAAGAATGTAGTGGCTTTCCACCTGCAATCAGTGTCTCCCCCCACTGTAAGCTCCTCTACATTTCAATTTTATTGACTGCTGCCTCTCGCCAATATCCTGCCTTTGTCGAAAAGTCTGAAAGAACTCTACAGTGTTGGAAACTTTCTCCCATGCAAAGCCTTAAAGAACAGCCTAAGAGCCCCAGGGTCCTCTCTAGAAGATGAAGCAGGGACAATGGCTTTTAACCTCCCATCCTACAAAGGTTTTCCATACCTTGATAAATCTGTTCCCAAGACTTTCTTCTTGACAGGCTGAAAACCAGCACTGGTCCTGGCACAATGCAATGTGTGCAGTTGTGATGGGACACCAATTTAGACACAGCTTTCAGGTGTCTCTGCCTAGCCTTTTTCCCCAAAATGAGCTCCCCAAAGAAGATCAGTCAGTTCAAGAGACAGGTATTATTTATAACATGCATTAACTTTTACACAGAAAGAAAAATCAAAGGGACAGAATAGAATTAGATCAGATAGAATAGACATGAAAAGGCTCATTAACAGCTCTCCCCTGCCTACAGAGCCCTTACAAGCGAGTCCCTGCTTCCAGGCTTGCTTTCAGTCAATTCAGCAGTTTTCTGAGTTGCAGCAGACTCTGCACAGTCCTAGGAAGTTTCGTTCCTGGAATTTTTATCCCTAGGCCATTTTGTTTCTGTCTTTCTGGAGGCCCAGCTGTTTATCTCAACAGCCCAGCTCCAATGCTGCGGCTGCTTTGTGCTCTTCCTCCTGCCTTGCAGTTCAGAAACGTCTCTCCCCGGGCAGGCTTGGCTGCTCTCAGGACAGGAGCAATTTCGTCTCTCCTAGGGGGTCTACTTGACCATTTCACTCTTCTTCTGGAGAAGCAAAACACATAAGGAACAAGCCAACCAAGAAAACACTATTGCTTAAAGAGGGAATGCCACAGCCCTATTGCTACCCCATATGACCACTTACACATGCAGGTGCTGTGGGGAGGGATTTATCTTGTTTAACTTTCACTATCCTGACATTAGACACTGAAATCTCATGAGGTGGCTCTGGTTTCCCCAGCCGTCAGAGCAGACACAGGCGTCCCAGCACATCTGCCCTGTTCAGGGCACCTCTCTCAGGTGAATCAACACCCCTCACCTTCCTCCACCGTTTAGGAAAAGGACTGGATGCAAAAGAGGGGTGACACATCCCACCACACACCAGATTTCTTAGCCAGGGAGCTCAAAGCGGGTGTTTTCTGTCACAAGCCCACGTATCTGAGAGTCACTGCTTAGCGTGACATGCTCCTCCGTCCCCTAAGTGTGACTGATGCTCTTCATTCCTCATACAGCGGGCAGAAACATTTGTTTAAAGTATCTGCTTAATGGAAAATTGATTTTTTGTCAAAACAGGAAATCTCCATGGGAAATTTTGTATTACAGTTTTCACATTTTTCATTGAAAAAAAATACAGAATAGGAATGGAAATATTTTGGAAAATGAGATGTTATTCTTCAAACTAAACAGAGTTGCTGTTTTAGCTGTCCCAGTGCCTCTCACTGACCCTGCCCAGCTGCTGCTCCCGTCCCCCACCCCACTTCCCAGCGCATGGTCCTCCACCTCCAGTGGGCAGCTCCACCTCAAAATCTTCACCAAAGAGACACCCCTGCTCAATGCTCCTGCTCACGTGTGTGCACAGAGCACACCCCTGCAAAATCCTCCTCCCAGCACACCTCATCTCTCCTCACTGCATTCCCACTGCAGCTGGACTAGTCAGGGATCTGCTACAGCAAGACAGCAGGAGGGCATCTCTGAGCTGACGCTGAAGCTCTCCAACCAGTATAGTTAGAGAAGACAGGGACCAGAGTAGCTGTCACTAGGGTCCAGGGGAGACAGTAGAAGATATGCTGGGACATGTGTAGATGTAAAAAGATCTAACAGCAGCTGGAGGAAGCAAGGAGATGGTCAGAGGTCCCTTCTAGGACCTTCTGCTTACCTTCTCCTGTCCTGAGCCTCCAAACACATCTCCCTGTCTCATCTGAGAAGCCTCCACAGCTGCCTTCCTCTAGGACAAGCCCACCCTCCACATGCTGCCAACAAGGGGAGGGGAGGGAAGGAGGAAGGGGAGGGGCTGCTGTGGCAGAGGGGAGGGGGGAGTGCAACTTTGCAATGTTTAGGGCAAAACTTAACACATGGAAAGAATCCTTCAAATAAAAAACCATGTTCTTTTCATCATCTTCCCCCCGGCCCCCCCTCCCCTTCTTTTTGACATCACTACCATTTTTGCCCAGAAGGAAATTTTTCCTGTGAAAGGAGCAGGAGGCTGGTCTCTCTCCTGCCTAAGGCTAGCCTACTTCCAGAAGTTGTTCCATGGCATGGAGAGGTGGGAGGGCGCTGTGAGATGCAGAAGCCCCTGGCTCTGCTCCCCCTCCATGCAGAGACCTAGTGACTCTTCACTATACCATCTGCAGGCTGGGCATGGGGAAGCGGGGTGCTTTGCATGAACCCCGCCCTGCCAGCAGACTCAAGCAGGCATATTCCCAAAAATAAAGGAAAAATTAAGAACAGCCTTGAAGGGCAGGGATTAGGCAAGGCACAACTGTGTTTTAAATGGGCATTCGCAAAGTAGACTGACTTTAGTTTGCAGCAGCTTAATCGAGGAAGAGGATTAAGTTAAATCCTGAGAGCATTCCTTGTACAGAGAGAGCACCCCACAACATGCAGCAGTG
Organism: Chionis minor; assembly: GCA_013398295.1. NCBI lineage: Eukaryota > Metazoa > Chordata > Aves > Charadriiformes > Chionidae > Chionis > Chionis minor. The sequence continues at coordinate 13,062 of VZSF01007798.1, read as the reverse complement.
GGAAGGGCTGGGACAGCCAGCAGGTCGTGGGACCAGGCGCAGCAGATAGAGCTGGGCAGGGAAGAGACATCTTGTATGGCAGGGGAAAGGGAGTGGGAAAAAGGGCTTGTCAATTGAGCCAGCAAGGGAGTTTGATCAGCAAAAGAGAGGGGAGAGCTGTCGTCCCGTGGACACCATGTGTCCACGGACAGGCGTGGGGACAGGCTTCTGTGAACCACTGCCTGTCCTGCATTACTCACTGCCCAGAAGAAGAGGAGCCTTTACTATCTGTGGACCCACCTAGGACTAAACGCCTCGTTTATTGGAAGAACAGGGAAAAGAAAAAGCTAATCTGGACCTTCAAGAGAGGGAAGTAGCAGTAAAACTCTCTGGTCTGGTCTGGAGCAGGGAGTACAACGAGCTCTGCTGATATAACCCAACAAGGGGCTGGCTCACCTGCGGTATTGAAGGGCGATATTGAAGGGCGAGTATCAAAGGATGAATTTAGGGCTTCTGAATGGGTTTTGTCCTGCTCTCCTGTGTGCCTGATGTTGCTGCCTATAGAGGGAGAAGAGATACAGATATTGAGGCTATTGAGTGGAGGATGAGCAGGCATGCATTCACTCACTATCAGTTCTGCTCTTTTGCTGAGGATCTGTGTATCTACGTCACTGGCACAAATATTAAGACTCAGATATTCAGTCCTTCCTCCTACCCCTGGTCTTGGTCCTGGCTTAACATCAGAAGACTAAAAATAAAACAAACAAGCAAATCTAAAAAAAATGAATGGTTTGTCCCCCAGTGTCCGAACTTTGGCGTTGTGATAGTGATTTCAAACCTCTCCGAGGCTACAGGCTTAAAACATTCCTCTGCAAAATAAAAACCTGAGAACTACACTTTGTAGCAGGATTCCAGGTGCTGGCACCTTGACAGGACTATCACCCACAATAAGACTTGTGATTTAATCCTGGGAGGTGGCATTGCCACCTCTTAGGCAGTGCTGGCTGCAGTTACCAAACGTGCCTGGCTATGGCAGGGAGAGCCTGGGGGCTACTTCCCAGACCCCCTCACCCTCAGCACCTGCAGAACACCCCAGGTACTCGCGGGAATCACCTGCTGTCTCCTTCACCAGTCAAAGACGACATACATCAGCCCCCATCTCCTCCCCCTATCCCTGCAGATTGGGAGCCTTTTATCCACCCAGTTGCCTTCCCAGGAGATGAATATTTTAAAACCCTCCTTTTTGCTATCTTACACAAAATATATAAAATGTTAAGTATGTGTCAAAGCGTCCTTTTGATGTTTTCTCTCTCCTACACACCGGGGCTTCCTGGGCTCGAGCTCAGCGATTGATGCAGGAGAGTCCCTTTGTGCATCCCGCTGCCAGGGTCTCCTGCAGAAGCAGCCCTGGGCTGGCCGAGCCCGGGCAGGTGAAGTCCTCCACTCCATCAACTATAGCTTGTCTGGAGCCGCTGGATAATTCATTCTTCACACATCTCTATTGATTTATTTATTAGACTCTTCGCTTGCAGGAATGAAGATCTGTGCTTCTGTAAATTATCAAACTGGCAATGCTGGAAAGCAGCCATGATCCGGGCACGCAGCCACCTGCCGAGATGCTCGGAGAATGCCTTCGAGGCATTGCACGCACCCATGTACCAACGTGCCTGCTGGGAGACGAGCGTTGCTGCTTATGCCTGTATATAGCCTGGCTCCTGAAGACAAACCATGTAAGAAACAATAATAAACACCATAACTCAGGGATTTCTAAGAAACCAATGGTCCGGCAAATCTAGCTCCTAGAAGTGAGTCATATCGAATATTACTCAGGAAGACCTAAAGTCCAATATATGTTGCACTATGCAAATCTGTATCATCAAGACAGATTGATTTCTTCCTGTCCCAGCTGACTAGGTGTGAGCCTTTACCCTGAAGCTGGAGACTTGTTAACACACTTAGACTTTTTTCTTCCTAAGTAGTACAACTTCAGGCCCTGTTCTTATTCATAAAAAGAGGAAAAAAAACCTCATCAAAGGCAAATACAAAGAGAAGCTGACAGAATACAATAAAAGGGAGAGCTACTCCGAGGTCTCCTCTGTGCCTCATTTGCTCTCATAAACACCCACTGCTCCCACCCCCACCTTTGCAGGGCAACTCCTCCTTCATCCTGACTCCTCCTGCCCATTTCCACCTCCCGCCTCCCCAAGTGCTCCCATGTTCCCATCCTCTCCATCTCTCAGCCTCTCCTCCCCACCTTCAACATTTTCAACATCCTGTTTCCCTCCTCTAGCACCTGCCCAGATTCCTGGGACACCTTTGTGCTCCTTGATCTGCTGCCTCTGCTCCCACCTGTCATTACATTCTCCTGGCCAAGCCTCCAGGTCTCTCCTTCCTCCAGCTGCTTCTTTGCTTTTGGCTGCTTTGGGATATGCTTGCTCTTATCATGCCCTCCCACACCCAGCTGTAGATTGTGACCTCCAGTGTTAGGCAGGTCTGAGAGTCAGGTCAGCAATTAGTACCACAGGGCTGGTAGGAAGGACCTGGAGAAGAACATCCAGGCACTGGAGAGCTGGAGTAAGTAAGAGCAATACAGCATGCTCTGAATTACCCTCCAGACCCTGCTGAGCACAGTGGGACTCGAACCCAAGAAGCCACCCACATGTAGACATCTGCATGTAGATGTTTCCAACTGGACCTGGACCCCAAACTCACTGCCACTTTGGTGGCAGAGCATCAAGACTGGGTCACACAGGGCATCACAGTAGGATGACGGTTCATCTCCACAGTGGTGCTGTGCAATATGCAAAGCTGCCTCCTGCGGTGTCCTGCTCTGAGAAGGGCAGAGCCACTTCCAGGCTCAAGTCCGAACCTTCATATTGCTTGGAGAGCTCATGAGACTGGCTCCTGTAGAGAGTTTCCTGCCAAAAGCAAAGGTATGGCCATGACAGAGGTCACACAGCAAATTTCCTCATTCATGCCATGGCCTTTGTGAGCTGAAGGCCAGCAGTGATACATCCCACACGTGATGCTGAGGCCTCTGTCCGAATGCACGATGGCCCCATATGTACAGGGTGACACCATGAGTGCCAGCAGGCACCCATTAGTTTTTGTGCACAGACGTAAACTACTCTTCTGTCTAGGGCTGTCAGAAACACTGTTCCTTTGCTAATTAAAGTGGTAGCAGCTGTTAATCATCTGAAGATCTGCAGCTCTGCTAAAGGTAGGTGGTGGCTATTTATTTTCAGCATAATTGTCTTAAAAAAAGCTGCAAACAGTCACCTGAAAAAAGGAAAGCTGGCCCTTTAAAGATTCCAAACATTTTCTTCTACAAGATGTTTGTTGATGGGACTGACTATTCCCTGGCTTCCCCTCCTCAGATCAAAGCCTCCGGATCATACTGGAAGGATGGTATTTCCAAAGAACCTCCCCCAGAAGAGACCTGCTCACCCAGCAAACAAGCACAGGCACTTCTTGGCTTCACCACAACATCGTTAAAGGCTAAAAATAGCAAAGGCCAAACCTTTGCTACCCAGCCATTTTTTACTTTAACTGCTTTATTCATTTGACCACTAAAAAATTCATTACATCTAAAGTTTAATGAGAAATTAAATGGATGGGTTGGCTGCTAAACAGCCTGTGTGCGGGTGTGAGCACTGCCAGCGGGGCTGTGGGCTAATGAAATGTTTAATGCTGAGGACTGCAGCGAACTTGAGCGCAGCAGATGCCGGGTTTGGTATATAAATAAATGCAATGATATGATCTCATGTTCTCTTGACACTTTTCTGAAACCCTCCTCTTCTCGCAAAAAGCTTCAAACTTCTCAGGAACTTCTTGAGTTGAACGGTGATCTCATACACCACCATCTCCTCATCCTCCACCACCTGCAGAAGTGGTCAGCCCTGGTCAGGACTGGATTTTCTCTCAAAACCAGGCTGACCCTCATTGTCAAACTCAGTCTCTGGAAAACAGCTGATCTCTTGATATTTGCTGAGAAAGTTCTGCCAGTCTCCAGGCTGGCCAAGGAAATCCACTTCGGTGTTTCTCTGACAGTGCTCTCTTCAGCTCTTTAGGGCAAATCCACATATATTTTGGTGCAGGGTCAGAGCTCTGAACCCTGGTCATCAGGGACCCTGTCTTCCTGCATTCCCTGATGGAAGAGAAGTCCAAACAACCTCAGGATCAAAACATGGTGCAGGGAGCCACATGCAATTCAGATGGTCAAAACGAAGCAAAAATCTGAGGCAATTGTCCCTTAACAGCTCCACAATGAGCCACGGGCACCAGGCAGGTAACAGGCACCGCAGGAAGAGTCGCAGGATCAGCAGCTTGCAGGCGGCATCGCAGCTGCACGATAACTCATGCTTTGGATGAAAGAATGGGACGTGTCCTCAGCTCAGATCAAATTAAGGCAATGCCAGGTGATGGCAGAGGAGGTGAATCCTTGCAATCTCAACACCTGCCTGTCAGTGCACCCTTTAAAAATCCTTGGCATCCAGGCTGGCTGCGTGCAGATCACCTGTAGGAAGATGTTCACAAGAAAACCATTGTAGTGGGAAGTACTGTACCCTCAGCTAGATGCTCCATGTTTTGCAGGAAAATGGTTCTTTCTATGAGAGAGGAGCTGGCTGGGCCCCGAGATGTGTCCATGTCCTGGAAAACCTCTGTGGACTACTCAGTTCAGCACTGTCTCCACTGTGATATTGTGGTCCAGAGATGTTCAGTGTGTCAAAAATGACTCTCCACCACCCAGAGTGGCTAAGCACAGAGCTCCTTGCAGCTCCTTGTTGCGAGCGTTCTGTTGAGGTGCTGCTGTTCTCCTGGCCTCGGTACATGTTTCTCCAGTTTGCACCAGTAGGTGTAAGAGGAGCGTCAGGCTCCAACAAACTCAGTACATCAGATCTGACGACTCGCAAGCAGAGTGACTGGGGATCAGGGCTGGGATCAAGGCCAACAGCGAGTCAACCACGATGGCGTTCACCTTGCGTATGCATCCCGCACAGCAGACAGGGCTGGGTTAGCACTTGTAAGAAGGAGCAGGGGTTTCCTGCTGTTTTCAGAAGGGAGACTGCCTTTGGGAGCAGCAGGGGTGTTTGGATCTTTTCTATTACAATTCCTTAATCTTGTAAAATTGGGTAGTAGGCTTGAAGCCAGAGGCAAATCCCACAGATTCCCAGTGGCATCCTTTAAATCAGAACAAAACCAGCAGCATTCGTCACTCAGAGAGGGAGAGGTTGCACTCGTGACCCTCGTCGTTGCCTGATGACGTATAAGCCTGCTCTGCTTTTGATGGTGAGCTCCTAAGAGGAGCAGAGAACTGGGGCAGGAGCCCTCCCCACTCTCAGCCCAGAAGGTATTTGAATCATTCATTACGAGATTTTTCTCCCACTTGTTTGTTTGGAGGCAGAACCACATGCTCGGGCAGAGACTGGTGACTGGCTGATCAAATGCCCCTGCTTCCCATCGGCTCATGCTCCCAAAGGATATCTTCCCCTTGGTGGGCACACGAGACTACAGCCTGGGCACAGAGCAGACAAGGCATGCCAGAGCAATACGGGTCTCGGGTCATTCCATCACATCCCACAGCACTATTGGAAGATGCCTTGGAGCCACGGTTGCTCCACATTTCTGAAATGAACAAGGAGTGAACATAGCGTACTCCAAACGGACAAGCCTGCCTCCCAAGCGAGGCCTCAAATTGTAAATGCGCACAAAAAGCATCACATGGCAGGGATGTTTCCCGAGGGCTGTAAAGGAGACTGGCTCTCGGCCGTACAGCAGTTAATGTTTTAAAAAATAACCTGGAAAAGAGAGTAACATCATCCTTGCCAAGGTACACAGCCAGCACACAGACCAGAAGGGCTGGTTAAACGCGGCAGAGGATAGGTTAACCCCCAAAGCGCTCTGGAAAATTTCGGAATGAGACTGAGAAAATGGCCAAATGTGAAAGGACACACCAAGGAATTAATAATTCAGACTCAGTACATTGCTGGGGGGGGCCTTCTTGGGGAGCCACATGTTAGGAGGAAGTTGGGGGTAACTCACTTGGCAGGCAATTAGTTCAGAGTGATTTCCATATATCAAGATGAACAGGAAAATAACCATTCCAAATTATCAAGTACAAGGAAAGAGTCTGCACCTCTGAGTTAAGCACTGGTGGTACCACTGCTGGAATAGCATGTCCCACGCCAGAAGCACGCTGATAAACTGGAGAAAGTGCAGGGGTCGCGGACTCTCACTCTGCTTCATTTATCAGTGAGAAGGTCAAGAGTGACTTGATCATTAACTGCAGTTGCCTGCTCAGGGCACAGAAATCTGATAGCCCAGAGCTCTTCAAGCCAGCAAAGATCTAACAAGATACAAAGCAATGCCACACCGAAACTAGCAATAGGGCATGGAAGTCTTAACACGGAGATTTGGAACTAATTTACCAAGGATTGTGGGGGATTCACCAACACTACAAATTTTAAATTAAAGCGCTCTGACTAAGAGATACTGGCTTGAAGCAAGAACCTGTTTGAGGATAACAATCAGGTGTGGTTTTTTTCTGGAAATAAGACTAGAGAGCTCATCTATGAATGCTGATTTTGCACTCAAAGGCAAGCTGCAGCTTGCTAAGACAGAGGTGTCCACCTCCATGCTGTCTGGTTAACCCGGAGTGTTTTTCATATCCTATTCTTCTCCGTGGGCACTCAGGGTTTGTTCAGAAGGTTAAAGTACTCTCTTCATATCCAGTACCCCCTTTCAGATATTCATGCTTAATCCCCGCAAGATGGGAAATGTGTTTGAATAGGAATAGGCTGAGTCAGAGGATGGGCAGCAACAGACACATTGCTACGCTGAGAGCAAGGGACAGCAAGAGAGGGCAGTCCCAGCTGCAGGCACACAATTTTCCTCCCACCTGGAGGCCCAAATTGTCCCACCCGGAGCATACTACTTTTCTTTCAACCTAACACATGGGCAGAAGAAACCATTTTGGATGCTCCAAGAGTCAGGTGCTCTGCCAGCCCTGTTCTCCCATGCAACCTCTGCTACGGTACGGAGCCCCTTCACCACCACTGTCACAGGAACACCTTGAAATGAAAAGGCATAATACCTTCCCCCCATCAGGAGAAAAAAAGATAACATGGCATCCATGCAGCAGACACTCTGTCTTNTTTTTTTTTTTTTTTTTTTTATGGAGGAAGCCACAGGGCCCCTCAGGTTGGCGGACAATCTCATTGAGCTCTGAAATCATCTGCTTTCTCTGCTATCAGGAAGCGGGGAGAAATGTGGTGGGTATGTCCATTCAGCAGATATATCCCACCATATGGCCCGAGGAATGCTTATCCGCATGCACACACACGCGCAGAGCTAACTTTGGCTCCTAAAAGGCAGCCTGCGACCTTTCTGTGAAGATTTTCCAGCAGCCCCAGGTGGGCAGGGGGCGATGAGTCACTGCTGGGAGCAGCCCTGCAAAGAACATGTGATGCATGCTACCTCTCCAGCAGCCTTCAGGAGTTTTAATCAGAGAGATGGTGTCTTCTAAGGAAACCCAGCTCTTGAGTACAGTAGGGAAGGAGAGGCCTGGGGAGCAGAGCACGTTGTCAGAGAAGAAATGGTAAGGATTTCCCACCACTCCTGCTGCTGTGCCATCTCCAAACCTGCACAAACCTCCACAGGGCAGAGATTTCTACAGCTCATTAACTCTCTCTGGATCAGAAAGGTCACATCAGCCTTCACTACAGCCCTCCCCAACCCCAGCTTGATTGCGTGATCTGGATGTTCAGGGAGCTCTCCTCCATGTCAAGAAGCCACATCAGGTCCCTGCACCCTGGAAAAGCCTTCTCCTCCTGACTGCATGCAGTCTCCTTTGACTGCTTCCCTTCTGTCAATCTCAGCCCTTCACTATTTTCCATGGCTTCTTGGTTCCTCTGACCCCCAGCAGCTCAATATGCATGATCCCATGGTCTTCTGGCACTGGGCTACTCAGGAGCTCTTCCTATCCACGTGCCTCAGCTGCATTGCATGCACAGCTGGGTTTTGGCTTTGCACAGCCACCACCGACGGGGAGTAGAGATGGGCACAGGGTTTGGTGGGGAGCATGACTGAAGGCGTCCTTCCAGTGGCTTTCCTGCTTTGTTCTTTTGCTTGGCACAGCTCAGTAGAGGTTACTGCACACCATGGGTCATTGCTGTCAGCTGTGGGGAGCACAGCATGAAACCACCCCCCCAAGGAAAGGAGCCACTCTGGGGGGAGAGGAACTGCCTGAGCTCAGAAAAGCCTTTGAGCTCTGTACACGTAGATGAGCACTAAGTTTAAGAACAGGAGAAGCCCAGACAACAGCAGGCTACTTGAGATGTACTGTGGATTTCTTATTAACAGGCACGTGCAGCTGTGAAGTGCAGGGACTGGCAGTAAAATCTTTACAGTTTTGCCTTTGCCAGCCCGGTGAAATCTGTCCTAAGAGACCATTCAAGGGACCAGCAAAATCATTGCTTCTGTTAAAGACAGGGCAGGCAGGTAGCAGCAATTTGGAGGTGTTTTGGGACAGTCCCTACAGGCAGTAGGTTGCTTACAAGAGGCTTACTTCAGGTGCCATTTGTTCATGGCCTGTTAGTTTAGAGGAAGCCTAGGGAATGACACATCAATATTAATTGCTTGTCAACTGCTCTGCTCATGTCTTTCATCCGTGCTCACCCTCTCCATCTGCCAGTAAGGCCATCCTCAGCCACATGCTTCAGAAGCCTCCTTCAGCTGCTTCTCCCGTGGCGTCTCCATGGTTTTGACCACACAGCGGGCTCGTGCCTTGCCTACGCCAGCCCCTCCTGCTCTCTCCCCACGCTGACGTGCCTACGGGAACCAGCTCGTGAGCAGTCCCTCAGCCAGGAGAAAATCCATGAACACCCTTGAAGCCACGGCTCTTGTCACAGTGCTGCAGCCCCTCTGCCCACCCTCACGCTTTCCCCCGCCTATCCCCCTTGCCGGTGTCTCCCTCCAAAACAGGGCTGTGAATCAACAGTGGCAGACACAGCCCATTCCTTCCTGTGCCATGAGATTGTCCAGCTGTCACAGTGAAAATCACCCCAGCGAGGATGAGCCGTTCCTCGAGCTCACCATGCCAGCTGGGCAGTGGTTTATAGCAGGGCTGCCCTTGGGCACTTTGTCAAATATCACGTTATCACCATCAAAACGGTCCGGAGGAAGCCGTGAGTGCAAAGCAGGACTGGGTGATCCCAAAGGGACACCCAAGCACAGCAGCACGCAGCCTGACCCCTGCCCAGACTCAACTGAGCCCTGAGCAAAGCACCTACTCCATAGCATGGCCTGTGCAGAGCAAAGCACTGTGAGAACCCTCATGGCCCTCTACAAGGCCGTGAGTGGTTGGAACACACCACCGAGCATGGAGAAGCTGCTGTCCCTGGGGCATGCCGAGGTGCCACTGCTCCCAGGGCGCGGAGAGCATCCGACCCTGCAGCTGGCCACAGCCCGGCAGCAAAGCTGGTCCAGTGCACGGTGGGTATGTGAGTCCTGACAAGCTCCAAAGGGCATCACACAAAGCCCCCTCGGTTCCTGGGACACACACTAATCTCTTGGTGCCTGCAGAAAGCCAGGCAGCACCTCCCCTGCCAGCAGCTGTGTTGTAGGTGTCTGCAGCATACGTGGGTGCCTGCTGAGAAAATGCTTCCCAAGCTGAGTGCCTCCGCGGGCGGATGAAGGGGCTCTGGGCTCCGAGGCACAGGTGTCCTCGAGTGCCCAAGGCAGAAACGCATTCCCTGTCCCCAGGGCTGAGCCAGGTTCACAGGTGTCCGAAAGCATCAGTCCCGGTGCCTGCAGAGCATCCCTGGGCACTTTAGCAGGTGGGGGACAGCCAAAGCCAGAGAAACATGCTCCCAGGACCACCCTCACCCAAGTCTTCCTGGCCCATGAGAGCAGAAGCCTCCAGTGATGGGCCCAAGACACACAAGCTGCAGAAAAAGTAGGCTCCCAGCACTGATGTGGGAGGGGAAAGGAGAGATCGGTGTCCAGCAGGTCTTGGGCAGTGGTCACAAATACAGCATTGTCTGGACGGTAAGAGCCTGAGCTGGGACAAGGACATACCAGAGCCCACCTCTGTGTGAGCCAGAAAGGTTGCAAAGGGGTGAAACGCAGTCTGCTGGATGAGGGTCTCCAGCAGCAACTGAAATCCTGCCAGCTTGGATTTTCTTGGTTAAGTAATTAAATGTGTGTTGGGCCAGACAGAAGATGCTGGGTTCCCTGTAGTTTGTCTCTCAAGGGGTCCGTGGCTGACAGAAGGGGTGGTGGGTTGTTTGCTCCCTCTTAATCCCCTTTCTAAGGGTTTCCCCTCCACAGTCTGAGATCAAGGGGTAAGTGTGGATGCCTCTGCCTACGCCTCTGCTCCCAGGGAACAGCAGCCCCCGCTTAAATGGCTGTGCTGCTTTCCACTTAATATCTTTGATCTTGTATTTAAATACAGCTGGCCATAAAGGAAAAGGGAACATTTCCCAGCTAAGATTTGCTTTCCAGTCTCCCCATCCTCCCAAATAATACTATCAAAGGATCAGATTTTGGAAGACTAACCATTTCCTTGGCTGATCAAAAATAAGGGGGGAGTAAAGGAGGTGAATAAATTCTTGAGAACAATTACTTTCAGGTTATTTTTCAATATTTCTTTTTTATATTATTATTGGAAATTAAGCTGGTCTACCTCTGCATATTGCACTTCCAGTCTTAATCACAGCAGCAAATGAGAAGCTCGTAATCCTGATGGATTTCCATCACAAACTCATGATCTTTCTGGAGACGCTGCTCTCACCACATCCTCTCCCCAACCCTGCAAACATAACATATATTTCTGGTTCCCCGCATTTATGACCCAGTATTTGGCTGCATTAAACCAGGGGCTGTTTTATCACCTGCAATTTACTAAGTGATATAAACAACACCACCTGATTATCCCACTCTTGTCATTATTTACTGCTTCAGCAGTCTCTCAGTGTCATCTTCAAACTTTATCAGTAATGATTTTCTGTTTTCTTCCAGATCATTGCTAAAGATACAGAATAGCACCAGGTCCAGGGGAGATACCTGTGGGACCCAATTAGAAATGACTGCACTGAAGGCTGATGTAGCACCAACAATTATACCCTGAGATTGAGCAGTTAGCCAGTTTTTAAACCCAGGCTAATCATGCCACATCCATTTGTTAAGCACTAATAAAAACAAAGCCCCAGCAAGAGTGCCCAAATTAACTCTTGACAACCTCAGCGCACCAACAGCTCTGTGAAAATTCATTGCATTGGCTGAAAGAAGCCTCAAAACAAAACACAAAAGCAACACCAAGTATTTCACTTCTAACATGACCTTCACAGGGCAGTGTGTTGGTGTCAGCACCATTCACAGCCCTGGAGACGTCGGGTCTCTCTCACATTTTTTTTTCTGCTCAAGAGGATTCGTCTCCTGGTGCCCAAGAAGAAGCAGGGACAAGGCAGGCAACAAACAAGAAAAAAGGCACCTTCAGCTCCTGCTCATCTGTTGTTCCCAGTAAACTGATACACAGCCTTAGAGGCCCTTAGAAATGGTTGTTGTATCTCTATGAGAAAGCCACTCTCCTTCATCTTCTCCATTACAAACAGATCAACTATTTATTAAAACACGTTAGCTGGGAAAACAAGCCGGGGGAGGGAGGGGGTTAATTAAATTAAAGGCCTCTCTAAAGAGAAGGCAATTAGGCTATTGATTGCAAGAAGTGCCAAGTTAATTGGGCATGTGACACGTTGACATTTTTCACAATCAATAAACCTGCAACACCTTCAAAGAAATCTCGAACAGTGCACGACCACATTGGGGTCAAAAATGCAATAAATTTCTTGAGCTGATTATAGCTGTTGGCTTCTTTCATGTTTTCTCAATACAGAAAGCTGTCTGACAGGGCAGCTCTTTCCCCATGTGGCTTTAATAAAAGTCTTTGATGGAGCCAATGCAAGCTTTCTCTCTTTTTTTTTTTTTTAAGGAGAAATCTTGTCAGCTTCAGTCAGCTTCGCCTTTCCGTTCCCTGCCGATCACCAGGAAGAAAGGGGCTGGAGAGTGCTGGGAAAATCCAATTAATAGAGGTAGCAGAGGAGTAACAGAGCAACCGGCAGCAATACTCCAAAGACAGGCTGGTGCCCGGGGACTGCTACGGATCATGCCCAGCGTGACATTGTGCGCGCTGGAGAAGAGCCTTGCCTCGACAAGGGATAGGCGAGACCCTTCCTTTCCTTCCATTGTTTTATCTGCTGGATAAAAGCAGAGCTGATGCTCGGCAAAGGCTGCTTGAAATGGATGTCCACCCCTTAAATCAGACCAGGCTCCGCTGACAGCTGGGTCTGGGGAGAGCAGCCTCCCCCGGCGCCTGCCACCCGGCTCTCTTCCAGCACATCCCAGGCATCTGGCACGTCCCGCTGGAGTGCCCGACTGCTCCCTCCAGGAGATGGGACAGGCTCTCTGCGGACAGGGGTCGGAGGAAGGATGCTCCTTCTGACAGAGAAGAGGAGGATGCGGCTGCAAAAGGCAGAGGGGAGGGGGGAGCAGGGGACCATCTGGGCTGCCTGATGAATTCTGGCCCTGCTGTGTTGCACAAGTGCCGTTGTGTTTGCACAGAAGCTGGGCTGCAGTTTGCTGTCCTCTCCCAAGCCCAGCTCCCCTCCATCTGCTTTTCCCTTCTTATGGGGTTGTCTGGATGCTGTGTTATCTCAAGGTCTTTCAGGTGGATGTCACTGAAAGCTGCCAGCCTGAGGGCGCTGATCTGTCCCAGGATGTATGTCTATACTGACCAGACTGGACCTCCCCAATACCTGGTCATGGCCTTTTCCATCATCAGTGTCTTCTGTGTACCAGTATCATTTTAAAAAGCAATCCCTGATATTCTAAGACCTCACACAAAAAAGTACTGAAATCATGCCCAATGCCTTTCTCGTCCTGGGAGGGAAGGGGGGTTGGAGCTGGCATGTCCCATCAGGCAGGATTTGGGAGCTGGAGGTGTGGGTTTCAGCTCCCTGAGGCTCAGGTGAGGCTGAACTAAGGTCTTCTACCTCCCGGGTGAATGCCTGTCCTGGTTCCGGCAGG
>VZSF01007796.1:360717-384368 GCA_013398295.1 Chionis minor | reverse complement strand
CGGGCGCAGCCGCTCCCGAGCGGGATAAAACCCGTCCCGGCGCCCGCCCCTGCGCCCCGCGCTGTCGGCCGGTCCGTCCGTCCGTCCCGCTCCGCTGCCTGGCTGGAGGTAAGGGCTCCTCTCGGCGGCCCCGGCCCTTCCTTCTCTGCCCGCAGCCCCAGCCCGGGGCCGCCCGCCCCGTCCCGCCCCGCCGGCGGGTCTGTGGCCCTGGGGCTCCGCGCCCTCGCGTCCCTCGGGAGAGCGGGGGGGAGGGAGGGTGGGCCTGGGCTCTGCCGCGGCAGGGGGAGCAGTAACGCTGGGCGCTGCCTCGCTCGTCTGCTGGGCGCTCAGCCTTTACTTGGGCAAATTCCATCCCCATTCGTGCCAGTTTCCTTTGGTGCCATGTATGTTTCACATCAACTGTGTAACATCGCTGTATTTCACCTTTGGTCTCTTACGTTGGATGCCTGAAGCTTCTGATTCCAAGATAATCTAAAGAATCATGTATATTCCATCAATTGTCTTGGAGTGCACCCAATCACTGGACTTGTTGGAGAAAAGCAGTAATGGGAGGATGCACCAGAGTTCAAAACATTAGTTTGCTGAAATGGAAAAATGCTTTTGTGTTATTTTAATGATGCCTTATTGAGTAGGTGCAAAACCTTAGAGTAGAAATAACCTTATGTTTGTTTTATAGCAGTTCTGTTTTCTCTTGAAAATAGTTCTGGTTAGAGTTTTTTTGAGACTTGCTCAATTATGAAGTTAATATAGGATGGCTCGTACTCGCTGCTGGGAACAGCAGTAGTGTTTTCTTAATATCATGAAATTTTAGCATATCAGTGATGGCACTAGTACAGAATTATTATCTTTGGGGAATACCGTATGCAAAAATGGCTGTTGTGGTGAGCTGCAGCACCGCTCAAAAAGTTTGTGTCAGTTGGGTAGAACCGATCACCTGACGAGCAGGCTTTTCTCATTAAAATTTTTTCAGTGTTAAAGTTACAAGTTCACTAATGAAAACTGCAATCCATGCATTATAATGCATTGGACTTTGATTCTGCTTCGTAATAAACAGTGTGTCTTTACTTAAGCAGATTTGACTGTGTATATATGATAAAGCCTTCCAAGTTGTTTACACTAAACAACTGCACGCCCCAGAGTGAAGAACACTGCACAGGCCTGTTTGGTAATTAAAAATGTTCAAAGAGCAAAATGGAAAAATAAGGAGTTCTTGTTGTCAGACTTGGGAAATCCTTATTATGATGTAATTGATTACACCACTGGTGAGCAATTATGACATCACTATCCAAAACCTAAAGGCTGATGAAATGTTTTAGTTTTTCTGTTTCCAGCATCTGATTCCAATTTTGTTTGCTATTTAAACATTCCAGAGTACAGTGTAGCCAAACCAAAAACATCACCTCCCTGATCAACAGGGTTTTTTTTATCTCAACTGAGTTCAAGGTCACTTAAGGAAGACAATATGAGTGACTTAAAGCTTTTGATTCATATTCACTGCCTCTGAGACTTGTGTAAGTTTTTGGTTTTGTTGGTTTTGAGTGTCTATAAAATCTTTGCCGGATTTTATATCTTTTGTGTTAAAGGAGTGTAAGCAAGAATGAGTTCTGCAGGGTTAATTATGGCTAGTTCATTACAGAATCTGTGATATTTCATAGAAATGAAAGTCAATCAAAGCTCCTGTAGATTACAGGTGACTTTTGCTTGCATCTATGGAAGTCTCGTCGCAGGCTTAAAGTTTATTACTCTCTATGCTTTCCAAGTTATGTAGGCCATAAACTTGGAGTTGACATCACCCTAGTAGACTCCTTGATTCATGTGGTTATGTTGGGATCATTGACTCTTTAAAGGACATAAATGTGTCTGTGCTTCTAAGACAATTTATAATTAAGAAAATATAAGGAGCTCTCTCTTCACTAGCATAAAGAAGCAGCACTTCCTCACATGGAAAACTGTTGCTTTCAATAAAGGTAGGCATAATTTAATGTATATAAAACCAAGGTTATAACCTCTCTTTAAGTCAGTAAGATGCAATTTTGTAGAAATAAAAGCTTACATTCTGCAGAAACTGACGGGCCTTTTCTGTCGTGTGCTTTCCTGTAAGAATTGATTAGTGAAAGTCCTAGGACCTGATTAAAGCTCCGCTTCAGCGGAGTGTTTGACCATTTGAATATCAGTAACTCCACTGAAGATGACTTGGGTGATATTATTTGTATGCTTGAGGCTTTGGAAGTGGCAAATAATTCACATATATATAGTTCCGTATAGTGCTTAAGCAACATTTAATTTCGTGTAGGTAACTACTCTTGTAGTTGATGGGACATTCAGACACTGTATTTCAGACAGTAGAAAAACAAATGTGGTGGTTTTTCTTTAAAGACATTTTTTATGGCTCCAAACACGTACAGTGTATTTCTTTTTCAAATAAACTTTATATACACCAGATCCATGATACATGTGATTTAAACCCAAGTTAGCTAGCTCACATGCACTAATTGTTGTCTAACATGCTAAACAGTTATTATATCATTGATTGTTGCTGTTGAAGCCATTAATAGCAGTGAAAGAAAGTGGGGAATTTGTATTTTTGCAGGCATTTTTAATTTTTCTACTTAACAAAAGAACATCTTGTGACACTTGTTTAGCAAGCTTAAAATAATGCAACAGTTTATGGGGTAAAGCAGTAACTTCAAGGAGGTGAAGATTATTCCACTGTACCTTATGACGGTGGGTAAAGCACAAGCGTTCCAAGTTGGTGATGTTTTCACTACCCTGTTTTCCAGCTTAGGTGCAACATAAACTATTTTAATTAATACTGTGTCACCAAAAGGTTTTGAGATGGCCAATTGAATTCTGCCAAGATAGAGTCTTTTGATGAAAACATATCTTTATTGATTGTAGAAGAAGAAAATCATTCTTAAAATGAAATCCAGAGAAAAATCATATCCCTCAGAGAAAATTTCTGAGTGGCAGGCTGAGATTAACATCATAAAATTGAATTTGTGCTGCAAACCTTTGATGTAATCAGCAGCTGGGAGATGGTGTTGCCCTTACTGTGCTCCTTCTGATTGTGGTGAATTATTGTGTGGAATGAAATAAGTGTTTCTTGTGTCACTCGTTCAAGAAATACAAACAAGGTATTACTAGGTGGTTCTTGCTAGTTAAAATGGGTTGTATTGATTCCTGATCCTAGTCTCTTGCTCCCTTGGACTGCAAAAGCAGTACACTTCCACCCTGGGGAGATCTGGGTGTCACTCAACAGTGACTCCTCCAGCTGATTAGGGTGTCGCCACAACAGGTCTCGAGGGAAGTCCTGTTAAATCTCAAATGGGAAGCGCAGTGGCAGGCAGGGTCTCCAGGATGGAGCCGCAAAAAGCAAGTGAGAGGAAAAGGTGTAGAATACTGAGGTCTTTGGCAGAATGTATTAAAACACAAGGAAGTGGGACATGGAATAGAAATGTTGATTATGGGAGTGTTTTACTTGTTGCCTGTTCTCTGATGAAATATATTAACTAAAAAATTTGAAATACAGATGTATTTGTGCTACTGTACCCACAGAGATCTCCATCTTAAAGGAGCCATTCATTACTTCTATTGTACAACATGCTAAATATGAACTAGTTTTTAATTATCTTTGAAAATACTTTGATAAATCTTTAATTCCTTCAAATGTCTTCTTGTTACCTTTGTCTGTGTTTAGTGTAATTTCTTTGGTCATCATTCCCTTTTCACTTCCTTAGCCTTGTATATATTCTTCTTCCTTTTCCTACATTACGCACTATGCCTTCTCCCTTGTAGCCTCCGTGTCTCCATTCTATTTCTGTTTCTCTGTTAAGCGTCTTTCTCAGCATTGAATTTCTCTTTTCTAATTTATAACATTGCTCATGCCTGTACAAATGTGTGTGTACCCTGCTGCTTCACAAATTGCAAAGCATTGTTGACCTGTATTTTCAGATTCGTGGGCGCAATAGCCTTCTGAATAGCAACTTATATAAATAACAAATCTGGGAGCAGCATCATGAGCAGCATCAATGTGGTACGTCTGCAGGCTTACAAAGACAGCACTATGTCACTTCTGTATCTTTAGATTTTGTACTTTGGATACTTCTATCAAGTCTTTTGTAAATGCAATATATTTTATTATTTATGCCTCTTAGATGGACTTGCTATATATTGTGGACAGTGGGTGAATATATTTTTTTTAGTTCAGGAAAGGTTATATCTTTGCTGATTGCCAGAGATAATATACAACATCCTTAAGGAGAGTGCAACATTTATATCATAAAGCAAATTGAGAAAGTTTGTAAAAAATATAGAATGAAGCGGTAGACTGCAAGTCAAAGCTCTTTTCAAGGAAAATAATTAGCTTTTCACCAACAGTACAGAAACATTGATAAACTTTTATTTTCTTATATAGGCAGTAAGAGAGAATGTCAGATAAAGCTAAAGAATAGACAGGAATAGGAGAATCAGATAGTTTAGGAACACACAAACCTTCGGAATTTGTCATGAAAACCTACCACGCTCCGCCTAAAACTTATTTCCTGACAGTTCACTGCAATGATGAATCTAAAGGGGGTGTGTTATTTTACTTGGCTGTCAAGAATATTGAAGCTTGGGCAAATAGAATTTTGCTGGACTGAGAAGATCTATGCTGCTCTTACAAAATTGTCAATAATTGTTTTTAATCATTTTGGCCTATCCTGTTTTGTTTTGGTTTTTTTTCCAAATATTTGCATTTTTAATCCAATATAAACAGTTAAATGCTGCTAATCTCGTAATATTTTCAGAACTGCAAGCTAATTCCTGCTTCTTTTTTGTGCTGGCACTGATTGCCATGCATTTAACTGGACTCTGAAACAGCTGGTCTTGGATTATATGAGATGCATGGGAAACATAAGTATGGGTATAAATTGAGAACAGGGTTTGGGGCAGGTGACTGTTTTGGGCAGAGTGATCTTTTGTTGCACAAAGTCTTTTCTCATTCTGTAAATAAGCTATGAAGTCTTATTTGGTAGCTTTTGTTGTGGGCTGTAGCTAGGACAGGGAGGTTTCTGTCACAACCTGTGTTTTATTGTGTGAAGTGTTTGAGATTAGCCCTATGGGAAGTTCAGGTCACGATTTTAAGGACCTTGATGTATGTGAGAACTGATGAATTCTGAATTAATTTGAAAATCAGGGTGTGTATTTTTTTATCAAGAACTGTGATTCTTATAACTGTAATTAATAGTTTAATATTGTTCAGGATGTTTCATACTGGAAGGCTTTCTCTATGCTTTTGAGCCAACTCTGCGTGTAAACACAAGGACCAAGAGGGAATCTGAACTGCAGACTTCACTGGGGGCAAACCAAAACCCAGATTTTTTTTTTTTTACTTCAAATCACTGTGAGCACATGTGCGTGCATGCTCCTAAACCCTGAGCAACTCTTCCTTTCTAACCTATATGTTCCCAAACTACCTGCTTTAGGATTATCGTTTTTATCTTGAGAAAATGCAGCACAGGGGTGTGTGTCTGAGGTTAAACTGTAATTACGTGACAGTGATTGGAAGGTCTGAGATGAGCCTAATAGAGAAGCTAAAAAAACCTTTTTTTTTTTTAAGGTCAGTAGAGGAGACAGTCAAGATATGCTTACTATATTGGAATCGGGGCTCTATGGGGAAAGCATATGTTGAATTATGACGGCACTGTTTCTTTATGGTATAATCTGACCTTTTTCATTCTACTCAGTTCATGACCAGACCCAGTCAAAAAAGCCAAGTGATGAGGAAAAGCCCTTGCATTAATATGTGCTTAGAAAGGCATTCAAGGTCAGATCTCTTGCTCCCTGGCCCCTTAAAGCTTTCAACTAGACTTCTAAATACCTCACGGCTTCTGTAGAATAAAAGGTGATGTACTTGGCTTTTCAAATGAAACTTTAATACTGTACAAGTGGTCCAAAGTCTCAAAAGTAGTACAGCCAAAGCCCTTGAAGGTGTAGAAATGGGTATAATTTTCCAAGTTAACAGAGGTTTGTGGTGTGGTTTCAGTGTGCAAAGTGTTACAGAACTAGAAGCAGTATGGTAGAGATGTGATAAGTTAGTGGTGGAATGAATTAGTATGGTTTCAACTAAGAACAGGGAATTTTTTTTTTACAGTCATCGGTGAGTTCTTTTTGACAGTGTGATCATAAGGGCAGGACAAGCAAAGAAGTTTATTAGGTTTAAGCAGGGAAAAATGGGGAGTAGGGCTGAGGAATTTGATTTAAAGTTGAATTATGGGTTAATACTGTGAATCAGACATGCTTGAGTGGGCAGAGCTGGAGGAATTTGACACGTGCCAATAAGCTACATGCAGCTCAGATACGCCTTGGGCAATATTTGACTTTGTGGAAACAGTTCTTACCTTTTTTTTAAAGGAACAGTCTGATAAATGTCTGTTGACTTTATTAAAAAAACCCCATGCTCTAGGTGTCATCAGCATTACTAAATAGCTTTGATAAAGCTAAAGAGACAAATGTGGATGTATGCGTGTGAGTATGCAGTATTTCTAGGGAAGTCATGTTATTTTTAGAGGCAAAGATTGCATGCAAAATACTTACCTTGTGTGTCAAAATATCTTAATTCAAAACAAAAGTTAAACAAGAAGCAAGAGAAAAAAGTTAAGGACTTATATTAACATAGACGTTCATATACCCTCCATTTTCTATTTCTATTACGATTCAGTCATAATATAAAGGAAAAAGTCCAAAATGTTCTCGTAACGTTTCTGTCTAAATTAATTCTCTTCTATAACTGATCTATCTTTCTGTAGTAGTAGCTGTTTATTAATTCATGACACTCATGGAGGTCTAAAATAAATGTGTGCATAGATCATCTACATATTGGCAAATTCTAGCAATTTGTTTAGTTTTTAACTTCTGTTGATTCTCTTTGAGTTCTCTGTTACTCATCGCTTGCTCAGCAGTAGATCTTCTGCTAAGAATATTGATCTTGATTCTGTGCTTCTTTACAAGAAGATGTAACTTAAAACTTCATATTCAGTGCAGGACAAACCTGAATTCTTCTGCCTTATAGTATTTTACAGTAATTGAACACTCCCATGGCACCAGTACAAATGACTTCGTGATATGCAAAAAAATGCGTTTTAAAGACTTGGGATTTGGCTTGTCAAACTGTTAACTTGGCAGCCACCATTTTATAAGCCCTATGAAAATGGTGAATTTTCTTTGGTTAGCTGATATCTAAAAACATATTACTAGAGTTTGGCTAGAACAGCTTTCATTTCAGGGCATAAACGGAAGAGAAAAGGACTCCAGTGTTCACCAGTAAATATAATACCTCATGCGACTGGAGATTTAAGAAGAGTTGAATTCTAAAGCTGAGATCAATAACATCTCTCAGTATTTTTTGATATGCCCACAAAGAGCTTTAAAATGAAACTAAATGTGACTTACGCTAATAAATTCTTGACTGCAATTAATTTACTCTTAGATTTTTCTTCCTCTGCTGTTGATGTTCTGGCTGGGGTTGTGTTGAAGGACCTTGATGGTCTGCCGAACCAGTCTCTTCAGCCCTTCCCAGTAGCTGAGCCCTTCATCTCATCTTTTTGTCAGGAAGCAAGACCATGCCTCTAGTTCTGTGTCACTTGAGGCTGTTGTTAGTAGTAATGTAGATACCTCTTGTCTGTGTCCCTGCTTTCAGCTGCTACTGTGCTGGATTTGGTGACGATTTGTATTACAGTTTCTTTAAACACAGCTTAAAAGGCTGTTTCTGTACTCTGTTTCTGTATTGTGGTCTCTTCTGAGTTATCACAGGAACTTCATGTCACTTTGCATCCTTTCTGTATTACTACCTTCAGCTGGCTGTCACCTGCTGCCATGCATTCTGTTCCACTCAGTTCCTATCTCTTCTCTGAAGGTTTCAGTTTTAATGTCATGTCTTTTGGTGGACCTCCCCCAGTTGCGCTGTTCTAGCCCTTTGTTACTGGCACCTGTTCCATTTTAAGTATCTTTGCTGAGGATGGGCTTAAGGGCTCTGTCTCTCCTTTCTTCAGGACAAATAGGAGCCGACTTTCTCCAAAAGGTGAGTTTTGCTTAGTGGTTGTAAAGCGGCTCCTCTGAAGTATGTCTTCAAAGGGTATTATTGCTGTTTGGATAAAAAATAGTTGACATAAAATATTTTGGAAAGAACAGTTAAAATATTTTTTTATTTAATTGACCCTGGGCAGTGGTGCATCTGAAAAACTTAAAATCTGTTTCTTCTTGTTCACTTATGCTTGGGAATAACATGTTGATGTATACAAATGTTTTTGCCATTGTTCAATGTCTGTCAGACCATCACCTGCATGCTGGTGGAAGTCAAAATTGCCCTCAGTGAGGTTTAGGAGAATTTCAGTTTTCAGAGGAGTCCCTTCACAGGCACAAGTCGACTTCACACCCTTCTCCATCCCTGACAGCAGTTAGAAATAGGTGACAACAATCTTCTGGCATTTTCTCCAGAAAGCTGAAGGGGAAGGGAGGTCAACAGAGATGCTTCAGAAGCAGCTGTACAGGCATTCCAGAAAAATGAAGGAGAAGAGAACTATCATAGGATGTGGGGAAGACTTACTGTAGTCTGTATATTCAGTTTAATAATTTGGGAGTTTTGATACAGCTAACTTGTATGTGTGGCCATTGTTTGCCTTTGGGCTACAGTGGACACGGGCAGCTTAGTGCAGGGCTCTTTCATGAGAAGACGCTGGTGCTAAAGGTAACAACCAAGTGTTTCACTTAGGTTGAACCAAAGGAGACGTACTTGTTGGGTGTGTTACTGGGTCCCCTGAAAAGTCTTAAAAACATGATATATGGACTTTTTTAGGAGAGTTGACTGGTTAAATGCCAAATTACTTAGATACTGATTTTTTCATTTTGAAGGTATTGTTTGGAATCATCTAGAAATATATTAGACACTTATGAGCAGGGGAATTTGGACAGCAAACTATTTGCTGAGGCAAACTTCTGAGGCAACTGAGAAAGCGGTTTTCTCAGAGCTTTAGTTTGAAGCAAACCAAGTATGGAATTCAGCTAGCAAGCAGAGGTGGTTTTAAAAGGAACAGGCATCTAATTTAAAAACAAATGAAGTAAAGTTTTTTAATAAGGAGGATTTTTAAAATATTTTGTAAGTACTGGTGTTTGAACAGATACTGAAATAGTTTTCTGGAAATGCAGTTCATAAGAATCTATATTGAATTAACTAATGACTGATAATCATTTTGGACAATTCCATTAAATGAAACTTTCACAGTAGTGAATAAAATCTATTATATGATAATTGTTTTTGGAAAAGGGGCTCATGAGTTGAACAGCAGACAGGGTGTGTTCATCCTGCCCATTTCCCAGCTTGCAACTCTGCCTCCAGCCTTCTTTTGGGTCTTATCTCTAGCAGATGCCATTGAGGGGTTGAGGGTATAGTGCTTTGTTGTCCTGGGCCTCATTTGTCTCTTCATCCCCAACTCGCCACCCTTCCAGCCCTATTGTATCTTTCTCTTGCCTTGGCCTCCTAGGAACCACTGGCTTTTATTGACATCCCGTTCCTGTGCCATCTCCCCGTTCCATCAATTAGCTGCTGAGAATGAGCAGCGCTGCTGGCTGGAGGGAATAGGGGAGGCATGGTATACTCCACCAACCAAAATTAGGAAGATGACGGAGTGACATGGGCCCGTCAGAGCTAAGCGACGTTGTGTGGAGCACCACGTGGCTCCTGTTGGTGATATTCCAGTACTGTGATAGTACTGGTCCCTGGTAACACTGGTCCTGTTGGCTACTGCCTAGATTTAAAACAGTGGCAGATCACTGGCTGTATATTTAAGGTATTAGTGTATTAAGGTACTAGTGGATAGCTGTCTTAATGAAAGTGTTATTGTGACGTGGGCAACAACTAGGAAATGTTTCAATGCCTCACCAACTTTTTTGTAGCTCCTCTTTTCAGATGATGATTAAATTGCCATGCTTCAAGTTGGTTTTGGGTTGGTGGTTTGGGTTTTTTTTGCATTTCATGTTACTTAGAGTCCTCATTAATTGTTTCTTTTTTCAGGTGCTGACTATGAAGGTATCAGTGCAGGCTGTGGCAGTGTGGGGGAAAATAGCTCCCTCTCACAGCATCACTGCTATTATGATTACAGATGACCAGCAGACTATAGTTACGGGAAGTCAGGAAGGACAAATATGCCTCTGGGATCTGTCATCAGAATTAAAGGTTTGTGTCCGCTGTGCTACAGTCTGCCGAATAGACAGGTTGGAGTTTTAGCTTTTATTGTTAACAATGGGATTATCCAGGTTTGCACTTACTTAGATTAAGTTTTAAAGATAGCATGGTATTTGTTATAGGAAACTCATGAAGAGAAAGTGTTGAAATGCCTATATGAGCAACCAGTTATCTGCAGACTTTGGAAATCTTTTTCATAGATTATCATGACCTGTGGATTATCATTTGAGATTGTGTGCTGTGAGTAATGACAGCAAGTAAACATACACAATTATCATGATTCCTCTCTTGTAAAGTATTTTTTCTTTTTTCTTATTTTTAATCAATTGCTGAGCATAGCCTGTCATTTAAGGGAAAAAATCTATTTATTAAACCAAAGCTTCCTGTGAGATTAATGATGGAAACATTTGTAGAAAGATGGAAGAAGTAATATGAAGTAAAAATACATATTTTTCATAAAACCAAGCTGCAAACCTCCTGGCATATTGCTATTGCTTTGACTATTTCATATTTATTTTCGTGAGAATGGAACAGAGTCAAAGGAGTTGCAATTTTTTATTCTGTGTTCCTAGAACTGTGGTTCTGTTCTTTTTGGATTTGGCTGCCCCATTTGTGCTCAAATATGGCTTGAAACTTTAATTTACACTGTTACGGGGCTACCTTTTTCTGTTCAGATTTTTGCATGCAGTGAAGCTAATCAAAGGGATTACTTAAACACTTTGTACGAAACACGTGCTTAAGAGCTTTGCTGTATTAATTCCCTGCTTCATTCTGCTGTTTCTGGTGCATGCTGTCGGGTGAAGGCCAGAGATACTCTGCACACTGCCTGTTTTATAGCATTTGACACTCTGTAAATTCTTCAGAAGGTGCCATTTTTAGACTACAGTGAATACAAAGACTGTACTGTATGCAAACTGCATAATCCATCTACATCTTTGTACATGCCAGAAACATGACTGAAGAACAAAAGAATATAAAGCAGATTGATCATTACTCACTAATAATAACATCTACAAGTAGTATTCTCTAGCTTTTAGATTTCCTTAGTTTATACTGAAAATACTGTTTAAGTTAAACCATTGTGTTACTCTCCTAGATTTCATCTAAAGAAATTCTCTTTGGCCATACTGCTTCTGTAACTTGTTTGGCAAAAGCGAGAGAGTTTGAGAAACAGCCATATGTAGTAAGTGCTACTGAAAATGGGTAGGTAACTGAATATTCAATTATTCATTTCTTAAATCATGGAATGTATGGCAGGTGTAGGTCAGATTCTGCATTTGGCAGAAGGGTTTTAATCCGCTTCTATGATACGAAAAGGATAGCAGCTACTTAGGATAATGACTGTGTTGCTTGTATATAATAGTCTAACTAAGAGCTCGTATCTTGGATAACGGAAGGGTTTGGCAGGTCCAGATATCCAGTTAGTCAGGAGAATGAGTTGTTCAGAAGGTCAGCTGGGCCCCATTGAAAGGGGGAATAATGGGCTATTGGAGGGAATCAGCAGGTTCAGAAGCATTTTAAAATCATGGTGCTTTTTTGTGTTCCTTCCCGAGTTCAGGCTTGAGAACTGAATCAGCACAAGAGGCTGTGTACTCAGATTCAGGTTGTGCTTGCTCAGTGAGTAGGTATGGAAGCACAGAAGAGGCTGCCCTTGAGTAAAAGGCGTCTATCTTCCTTGTCTTTGTTTAAATCTGACTTGCTATTTTGGAGTACATCCTTTTAGAGGTTCCTGATCTTGCAGCGTTTCTCCTATGTTTTTGTTGTAACTTGGCCCATTGCTTGAGTCAAACTGATTTCTGCAGTTCTGCTAGGTTGGCATTCAAGATCTTTTTTTCTGTCTATTTGATAATCTTTTCAGCTGGGGTCTGAAGCCTATCTGGTCAAGATTTCGGCTGCTGAAAGTAGTTAGGGCTAGCTTCTAACTTCCTTAAGGGCTTTCCTTAAACAATGTTGTCTTGCTGCTTAACAATATTCTCCTCTCACTTCGGGTTCCTATTTTCCAATTAACAGGACAGCTCTGTTAGAACCTCTTACGGTGAAGAGTTCCTGTTGATTGCCCTTCTTCATGCTACACCTTCCAGCACCTTAAGGCTACTACTTTCTCACTGAGGAGCTTGTTTATCCTTTTGAGCTGCTAGGGTCTCTGTCTGACTGTCTCCATCATGAGTGCACAAGAACAGGATAACTTGAAGAAACTGGTTCAGGCTTCTTAGTTTTCTAATGTTAGACTGGCCCACTGGACAAATAGTGATAAACAGTTCTGGTTATGTGCAGAAAGGAGGGTGGGAAGTCTACAGAACTAGTTTTGTATTGGCCTCCTGCAATTCTACTCGGGGGTGAAAGTATTTTTCAACTTCATTCTGAAGTTTTGTTAGTGCAATACTGTTTCCAGATCATACTGGGAGAAAAAATACCCTATTTCCGGAAGGCTGGGGTGAAAAGCATTAAGAAACAAAGGAGGGGGTTGCTATAGATACACCATACAGAGTGACGTTCACATCCTAAAGGTTCTGCCTCTGAAGGGATCACTGGCCTTGCTTGGAATGCGAATAGGTAGGACTGAATAGTCTTCTGGCCCCTTTAAATGTTCACTTTTACCAAATTACTGCTGACTTCTTGTCTGTATTACATAAGGGCAAAGCATCCATCACTGATCCCTGGAAGGCTGCAACATGAAGTTGAGATAATTACAAATAGGAAGCCTCATCTTCGGGAGATGCAGGGTTTGTCGAACTGCATTTTCTGGCTTGTGAATCATTCACTTCTGCCTCTTTCAAGCTTCCGTCTCCTTGTGTTGAGGGTGGAGGAGATTGTATAGAAGATGATACTCTCCCCCCATCCCACTTCAGAATCTTAAGTGTTTGTGTAACTGACTTAACCCAGAAGGACAAGTATTGAACAGTATTTTTGTACTTTTTGTATGGAAATCTATAAATTAATCCACAGTGATTCAGAAGGTCTGTGATGTCCTGTGCTTGTATATAGAATATGCTGTAGGACAGGTTTATCAACATGTGGTATTACTCCTTGTTAGTACAGATAGTAAAGAAAGTACAATGTGTGGAAGATGAAGTTATATTCTGCTCTTGTTTGCGCATGCTTGTATGTACATATCAACTTTACTCCTTTAGCTACATTACTGTAATTGTCACTCAAATACAAACAAGGAGAAATTCACTGCCTCAATGTTTAACAAACTGCTTAAGACTCTTGGGCTGCCAACTCTGATGCTACATTACAGATGTATAGGTTTCAGTGCTCTTGCTCAGCTGAAATATAAATTAAGTAATATTTTTAGATTATCATAAAATGTGAAAGTGTGTGGATCACCATGTAAATCACTAAGTAGTATTTCTCATATAATAAGACGTTTCTGTTGTACTCTAGTCCCGTAGCATGTTGAATAATGTCTAGCTGAGGAAGACTGGCTAACGCGTCTTTCTGAAACAATAATTTCAGTTGTAATTATGCGTAGCTAGAATGTTGCACAGACGTTTAGGTTGTCAAGGCTAGAGTGCTGTATCAATAACAAATTTCAGGAATAGCCTCATGGTGGCACTGTTTCTTCTTAACAGAAGTTACGGTTCCTCTCAAGAACTGAAGTCTGATGCGGCAGAAGATGCATTGTGTTCTTCAAAACGTGTGGTTTAAGTTCAGTGAAATGAATCATTTTCAGGAGGATGTAGTTCCAACGACAGATAGTTACAGTGACGCGTTGACGAGCTGTAATGGCAGTATACCTACAATTTGTTGTAGACCAGAGTTGGCCTTAAAGTCAGGTTTGCTGCGAGGCAGCAGGGTGTAATTACCACAACAAAAAGAAAGAGATACTGCGTGTCATCCCCTGCTAATGACCACAACATTTTCTTACCCAGTAATCTGTAACAAAAAGCCACATAAACGACCAGACTGCACTTAAGTACACCACTAAAGAAAAACTTGGTGGCACAAAATTATTCCAGCCAATTGAGTGGAAATGACAGAGAATAATATGAAGTTATCTTTGGCAGGGAGATGTGTGTTTGGAATGTCACTATTGGAAAGTGCATTGAGAACGCAAAGCTTCCTTATAGGCATACAGCAATCTATGTAAGTATAGCAACGTTTTGTGAAATATCTCTGCTTGTTACAAGAGGAGTTTTGGTTTATTTTTGAGGTTTTTTTTTTTCAGAAGCATACAATCTTAAATGTATAGCTCATAACATACTTAAGACAAGAAAAAAAACCTGTTGCAATATAAGTAGTTTTATATCTGTTATTTTTCCTTTTGGGACTTCCTTTGAAGAAAAGAACTCGGACTTTTATGTTCCTCTGAACTCCTTAATCGTATCAAACTGATTCTTTCTAAGCTGCAAATGTCTGGAATGCAGTATCAATTAACTTATTGTAAAGTTTGGGGACTGGGTAGCAAAGTGAAAGTGCCTTGATCTTTACTCTGTCCTGTGTTAAAATTGCATAGAAACTTCAAGTTTAATGTTGGCTTTTGATGATACATTTTAGAAGTACAAGCAATCTAGACAAACATTGTGAGACAGTTTGATGAAGATATTAGTTTTAAATGTTTGAAAGGTTTTGATGCCTAACTGCTGACCTCCAAAAGACTGCTCTGCCCCACTTCCAAAAATACACTTCCATTCATCGCAGAACTCAGAACAGATCACTTATTTTCAGAGGCCAAATTGCTTTAAGTACTACTTCAGATAAGCGTCTGCTTTGAACTTCATCCAGGTGCACCAAGTATCTAAATGTTAGAGTGCGAGGGTGTGTTTGAAATGTGTGGTTTATGACTGAGGAGCCGACACGTGTGGATTTGATTGAGAATTGGCTTATTTCTGGCTATATTGGTAAAAGAAGAGCTCAGGGCTCTTGGGTTAATTATAATGCTGTTTTTCTTTGAGGAAGTCTAGGGTGGAACTAAGCCCCCAGATGATGGGAGTCTGAGACCTCAGGTGACTCAAACTATGGCCAAATTCAGAATCCAAATGTTTTAAAGCTTCCAGAAGAAACAGTGGTTTTTCGTGACACTGTTTAGGTTGACACGATGAATTTGCACACAGTTGTTAATGATAAAGGGAAGAGAAAAAACCTGGCAAAATTACGGAAGAAAAACTTCTTAATAATATACGCTTTGTCATATAGATATGTATGTATCTATGTATAGATATGTATCTATCTTCATATAGATAGACATATGTATATAAATAAAAGCATGGAATGTTAAGTTATTCTCTAATTTTTATTTGTATGTTTAAAACATGCACATATATTGTTTTTTACATTTTTGTGTATATATACACACATAATACAATGCCTCAGTTATAACAGAGGTGTGGTATGATCTCCTTTGTAATATTGCTTAATCAGATTTTAATAGTTAAAGTTAGGGGGAACTTCCAGAGAGAAGTAGACAGATCTGTGTTATGGAGATTTTTGTGGAGATCAGAGGCAGAATCTTCATTCTTACCTTTCAAGGAGGAGAAGCAAATACTTCTAGAAAATTATTATTTCTCTTGTATTGGGAAAGTAAGCTGAGTCTAATTTTGCCTAGATAATGATTTTTATTCTGTAACTTGGGCTAAAGGGAAACAGGAACACCTAACAGGAAAACCTTCTTAGGAAAAAGAACAGATGTCAGTAGGAGGAGAAACTGTTCTTAAAATGTAACCTCCAAATATTTATAAAAAATGGGTTTGGGGTTTTTTGTGAGGGTTTTTTGGCGGGTTGGGTTTTTTTGTTGTGGTGTTACTCTGTTTTGTTGTAGGTTTTGTTGTTTTGTGGGTAATGATTGTGGCATGATAGGACCTAAGAGAGTATAATTTCCTGTGGAATGTCATTGTCTAGGAGGTTTAGTGCACACTGATTTTGATAGCATCCCCATTTAAAATTGTTGCTTTATTTTTAGCTAATGTTTTAGTAGGTTTTAAACAAACTGCTAACCTATCTGGTCTAGTCCTTTTGTTCAGTGTAGATGATTCAGCTATAAATGGCAGATGTCAGGCAGTGCAAACTGAATATTTGCCATTTGAAATGAAGTTTAACACCAGGGTCAACTCTTAACCATTTGTGGATCTTAACCAGTGTGGGATTTTCTCAGAGGACTGACTGACTATACAAATCTTCCAGTTTGAGCCTAATTTAAGAGTAACAGTAATTACAAGTGGTTCCTACTGCTGACCGTTTTCTGCCTGTGATCCATTCGTAATAGGGTAATACTTACCCTATTCTGAGTTATTGATGCTTCTTTTGTTTTCAGACTTCAATTAGTTAATTCATTGACCAAGAATTATTATCTAAGCAAAACTGAATGCACAGATGACTTGTAGTAAATGAGGCACAATTTTGTGGGTCTATCTGATATTTTCTTCTGACTACATAACTGTCCCCTTTAAGGCTACTATTTACTTGTAGATTGCATTTGAGGTGGCTCCTTCTACATTTATAGCAATTATTTGTGCAATATGGATAAATATTACACAAAATGCGAATATCCTTGCACATATAGAACACTTAGCAAAAAAGATATCTTCATAGTCACTCCGCATTTCAGTCATCTCTGTTCCTTAGTACTTTGCTACATGTCTGTGTTTTCTTTTCTTTACGTGATTTTTGAGAAAGAATGAATCTTCTGAACACTAGGGCATTTAGTGTCATAAAGAAGAATATCTCATGGACTAGAAAGTCTTCCTCAAAAATAATGGAAAATGCATCATGAATCTTCTGCATTTCCATGGGTTTTCTCAAATGTTTGGAGTGAAATAAGGCCTCAGACAAACAAGTCCCAAACTGTTTAGCAAATTTTAATGAAAAATAACACTGCGATTGCTTCTAGAAAGCCTAATATTTAGGCAGGGCAGATTCAGTAAAAAGCACCTCTTACTGAGCTGTAAGTGGTATGCCTATATTAAATTGTTATAAATGTATATGAAATGCCTGTGTCACTAGCAAAATTGTGTATGGTCTCCATGTGCGGTAGACTTCTGGTAATGCTGCAAGTGCTGATTACAATTGCAAGTACGACATGCTTAATGTGAAAAAATAGGGGTGCATGTTTGTGTAGCTCTGTGTGCTGACTCTCTTCTTTCCACTTGTACAGTATTACCATTGCTCGTTCCGAATGACAGGTGAAGGCTGGCTTCTTTGTTGTGGGGAGTATCAAGATGTTCTTATTATCGATGCTAAGACTTTGGGTGTTCTTCATACTTTGTCATCGTCTCAGTCTTCTGATTGGATAAATTGTATGTGTATTGTACACTCCGCAAGAATTCAAGGTATACATTATAGATATATTTATGTAGGCTAACTAAATCGTGGTAAAATATTTCTGTATAGATAGTGCATTTGTACTAGATCTAATAATCTAATCGTGTTTTAAAGAGCTGTTACGTGCAAGATGTTAACATTTCACTGGTAGCACCTAAGAAGGTGTTTTTAATACTCCTAATGTTGGTCATACTTCATTTAATATGTTGCTTAAAGAGGAAAAACAAGCAGCCTCTACGCTGGTTGTAAGCAGCTAACTTCTTGGATTAGGTATAAATTCTGTAAAATCAGGGAAATTAAGGACACAAACCCACTATTCTGTGCCTTTTATTGAAATGTATCTGATTGGACAAAATAATCATTCACAATTTGCTTGTGTCTGTGGTATCTCTGTATGCCGATTAGTTATTTTGGTGTAAAATTAATATTTCATCTAAACAGCGTCCCTGTTTTAGTGCTGTATAGAACACCAGTGCCTGTGTCAAGGTTCTCTTTTTGGTGTTAGGCAGTGTTTGAACTTGGTTTCAACTTGACTGTCTCCTTGTTAACTTTTCACAGAAGACTCACTGGTTGCGGTATCTGTAACAGGAGTTCTTAAAGTGTGGGACCTGTCTTCATCTTTGCACAGCATCCAGGTCAGTTTGTATATGGTGTGAAACAGCCACTTGAACGAGAACGTGAACATAGTAATAGTCTTAAATAAAGGATACAGTGAAGCAGAATATGAATAAATTAGAATCTTCTCAATAGGTGTTAAACAGAATTAATTAATTTTGTCACAAAATTTTGAAAACATGCCCTCGTATTGCTGTTTAAAATTTGTTGAGCCATTGGACAGCTCTTGCCTTGACAGCTGCAATGTCTTTTGCCCAGGCTTCATGGCTTTCCATATTCCCTGATGCTGAAGTTGTAATGCTTTCTTTGCGTCCTGATAATGTCACTCCATTCTTTGAACCCCTTTGCTCCTTCCTTTAAACTCAAAGCTCTTCAAAATCGGCCTTTGTGCTCCCTCTTCACCCCTGTTATTTTCTGCAAAAATGGTCCTTTAGACTTTGATTTCCTCTGTCTGCCTCCCACAATGCTGTCTTTGCTTGGAAAAGACTCTTGTGTCAAGTGTCCTATTTCTCCATCTTCAAACTTGCTTATTCTGTGCAGCTTGTCTGTGTTAATATTCTCAGCAGCTGTCACTTGACATGCACAAGTGTTAGGATTGGAATACAATGTTTGGTGTTTGAATTAAACTCTGAGAGCTAGATTCACAAAGGGACTTCGGTTTTACAGCTAAGTACTATGAATCATCAACAGAAATGGCAAAATGTCAACAGTCTTCTCTGAACATCCGTAATACATTATTGCCGTACTCAACAAACTGCAGAGCGTGCCAGAGCACTGCTTGTTAACGGGGTAGAATCAGGGCCTCAGGAGAGTCTGTATGTTTGATACCATACTGGTGTCTTTGTCATCTGTTTTTGGTTTATTTACAATGTTTTTTGGGGGTGGGGGCTGGGGTGTCTCTTCAACATTCCTAGTGCAAAAAAAAAAAAAATACTGTCATTCTGTAGAAATTCTGGGGACTATAACAACTTATTAAAGACATCAGAGAAGCATATATGGTACAGTGCAATCCTTTTACTGCCTGGGGCCTGCTTTTGGGAAGGTAGGAGTGCAGAGTTAATAACAATCCAGCTACTTCATATGTTAAAGAGTAGCATTTTGATAAATATTGTTGGCTTTAATTGGAATTGGTTGGAGCTACAAGGTGTAGCGAGAGAATGGTTTGCAGCTTGAATAGCTGTGGTTCCATGACCAGCGTACCCCTTCTTTGAGTGGTTTTGGTACTGGTGTTATCTTTCAAAACAGAAAGTACTGGTTTTCAGTGATGTAATCAATTATTATATTGGAATTATTTTTATTAAGTATTTTGATCATGATGACCCTGGTAAGTCTGATATTCACAAAAAAGGGTGAAAATACAGATTTTTTTTTTTTACCTTCCATATGCTCAGCAATACAAAGCTACGAAAATTAATACTTTTCCACTAATTTTGGGAGGCATTAAGGTCAAGCAAGGCATATGACAGCACCGTAGGTCTGGGACTGTCCTGGTTGCAACAAGGATGAGTGGGAAAGCAGAGCATTCATCAGCCATTCTGAATCTGGTATTGTCAGTTTGTAGGTGTTGTAGCTATTTTTTTTGACTGACGAATACTTAGCAGATATTCATTGCAGCAGATGCTATCTATGACCTGCCTTTAGTCCTTCTCCATGTTCGTTATCACTTCTTTAAGTGAGATCAAGGTCTGAGCCATGCTTGAGTGTCTTCTGTTTACTTCTTACTTGTGAACCCTGCTGTCTTCCTATGTCACTTCTAATTAAGAAGTATATGTTGCTTTGCATTTTGAAAGCGTACGCTAACAAAGCTATTTTCAGTGGTTTGTTTCTATCCTAAAAGTAAAAGCTCAGATATCTAGAATAAATCTTGTGGCTTCTTTTCCTCTGTGCTGTAAAGGAGAGACAAAATGTGTGCGAGAAGGAGTCAAAATCTCTGGACTACACAAATTGTCAAGCAGTACGGTTTTGCGCTTACACAGAAAGGCTCCTTCTAGTTGTGTCCTCCACGTGCTGGCAGGTACATTATTGAGAATTAAGCTTTCTTTTGAATTTTGTTAATAATTTTGAAAAGCTAATGTGATTTTTTTTTTTTATGTGCAGATACTTGGTTTTCTCCTCAGCTTAAAGAAAAAGTGTTTGCTAATTGTCAGATATAATAGTGCCACTGTATCCCTTCTCTGCTTATCTTAAACACTTCATTTCAGTCAGTTTTTTTTATTAATGTATTTCTACTTTGAAAATTTAACATTAAATGGGCTGGGTAGAAAGGGGATTACTTTAAGTATTAGTCAATTTTGGAGCACTGGGTGCATTATAGTCCCTTCCACAGTGCATTTCAAAAGGAGACAAAGATGCAGAAAAACTGTTTAAGTATGACAGAAGTAATCACAGTTGACAAGTCCTTGGTAACCGGGGTTCTTTGTTCCTCAGCACCAATAGCCTGGGTTCCACTAATAGCAAAACTAAAGCCCTTAGACTATATCACTTTTTCTTGTAGCTGTAAGAAAATAAATGCATTGTGTAGTTACTGAAACGGTTATCAGTTTATTTTAAATTTTAGGTAAACTGAACTTTATTTTTAAAACTCTGTTTCTTTTCCCCAGTATTATAACTTTCCTCTTAAAATAATCCTCAGCTATTGGTGCAAGATGTACCTGATCCAAACAGCACTACCTGGGGTGGGGGAGGAAATTTCACATACACCTGAGTTAACTTTGAATAATACAGTTGTAGGGTGTCCTTGAGATTTCTCTTGGGCTATTTAAAAAAACAAAACCCAAAAAACCTCAAACAAAAAACCCCAACCAACCAAAACAAAAAAAAAAACCCAAACAAAAGTCTGTACAAAAGCATTTCTGAAGGAATTCCATGTATAGGATGGATAGGCTTTTCGTGGAAAAATCTGTGTAACATGCATTGTTTTCTATTAATTTCTGTAATGTTTTTCCACATGCACAAGAGGTGCATGTTTCTTGCAAGGTCTCCATTATGCTTTTGAATACTTATTTTGCTGCTTAAAGTAGTGTTATGGATACATAAGTCATGTTGGATTTTCAACTTTAATGTTTCAATGAATATGCAGCTTTAAAATATGATAATCTTATTGCTTGATTAGAAAGATTTGTAATGTGTAGAATGGGAGATATTCATATGTGTGTTTAGAGTGTCTCCTTAACCCACTTCTACAGTAATGAATACATAGAGCACATTAGCTAGAAATTAGCTACAAATAATTCACAGAAATTCTAATTCTGAAATCTATTTCCTCACACTGCTGGAATATATTATAAAAATGTGTCTATGAATATTTTCTCCATGAGGCCACTAGGAGCATGAACAAGTGAACAGTATCGTAGGTTGCCCTAGTCCATATCCTGTTTTGGCTTAAAATGGGAAGGTCAGAGGAAGCAAACAAGTCATATAATTTTTTTACTAGCTCTAGAAATGGAAGAGAGAAGAATTCTTGCAAGCAGAGGGGATTATATGTTCTTTGCTTGCAATTAATTTGTGAAAAAGAAAAATCTCTCTTACTCCCCAAAGAAGGAAATAAAAAATCTGCCTTAAGATAACGTGCTGTGATTATGTCAGCCGACCATCTTTGAAAGAATACGGACAGAAGTATTTATAGCTTCTAAGTCTTCAGTGTCATATTTATGTGCTAAGTTACCTCTCTATAAGAAATTAATAGTCCAGTAAATATTAATTATGAATGCAAAGCAAAACAAAGTAAATCCTCTCCAAAATCCCCTAATATAACAGAAGGCTCTAATGCTGCTTTTTTATTTATTGTTGGTTTCTTTCTTTTTGAAATACATTGTTTGATTCTGATTCTGCAGTAGTTTGACAGTATGAAAACTGCTTTGGCTTTACAAAGAGGTAGTCAAGCTACAGACTCAAGCTAATGTTCTGCTTATTGGTCCATCACCCCAAACGAGCTTGAATTAAATTGAATATGCTGATGCTGTTTGTTTATATTTATTGTTTTTCTGAGCTCAGGTCTATGATTATTGTGATTTCTCCTTGCTCTGTACTGAGTTCTGTAAAAGTGGTCAGTGCTTTGCTGGTGGAGAAGTACTAGCAGCTTACAGACTTATCATCTGGACAGAAGATGGCCACAGTTACATCTACCAGCTGCTGAACAGGTGGGCTCAGATGGGAAATTCACACAAAAAGTTCAGGTACAAGATGAACTTTGGGAGGTTTATTATGGAAAATCTCTGCATGTTGCAAATGATCAAAAACCAGAACAAAACCACTTTGGCACTCAAAGATTTACCCTGAGTTTGGCAGCCCTCAGTCTTTGTTTGGCACAGCAGGGGACACAGGAATAAGATTAGCCATGTAGAACTTGGGCAGCTGGTGCTGTGATTTCAAAAAGTCGCTTGTAATTACTTATTCGGTAACTTTTAATTGAACTTGTGAATCTTGGATGTTACTGTTCTGCTTTCTAAAAAAAGACACTCAAATTATTTTTTTTTTTCAAATTATGCAGCGGGCTTTCTAAAAGCATATATCCTGCTGACAGGAAGGTGTTGAAAGAAACTGTTTATCCTCATTTACTCTGCTTTACTGGTGTGAAGGAAAATAAGGTAAATGCATAAAGGTTTACAGTGAGTTTCAAAAGTTCGTTTGTTGCTTGTTTGCAGTTACCTGAATGATCCCTAAAAAAATTGTTGAATTCAGCAACAGATTTAATTGTTCTATGAAAACACTGAGTAAGGCTTATTGCTTCATTTTAGAATTTTTATTTATAAACTTGGAGATGCTCACAGCATATTTTTGTCTTAAATTCTGGCAACGTTTACTTTTTTATAGAGGGGAAAAAAAATCCTGTGTTTTCAGCTAGAGATAATGGATAATATCATTAGATAGAAAAAAAGAATCACTTCAAGAATTAGCTAATTTTGGCAAAAGAGCTTTTTTTTTAACTTAAAGTTAGTCTAAAGTAGCTTTAGAAACTTTTAATTCTGTAAAAACAAACACACACCAAAACCTCAAACAATAACAAAAACCAACCCACAAGGTAAATGTAAGCAGGTTGCTTGGTTCTTGATTTATTAAGAAACGTGCGTGGTTTAGTGTAACTACAAAAATAGGTTATTTCCCATGTGTATCCATCCTAAATTGAAGGGGTTTGAATCTGTGACGTTTGATCCAGAATACTGTTATCTTGAGCCTTCAGAGGCATAATTGCATGCCTAACTTACGCCGTGAGCAGACTGACAGTACCCACAGTGCATAAAATCAGACACATGTGAACTGTGGTCTCTGCTTGAAGAAGCTTCTATGTTTAAGAAAAGAAGCTAAAAATGTAGGTGATCTTTATAATTCTGATTGAGAATTCACGTTTAGCAGAGCGTGTCACGCCAGTTTCAAATTTAGAAGTCACTGCTTAGACGAAGTAGCTCAAGTGGACTTGGCTGTGTTTGAAAACCTGCATCTTGACTTGCTTTTAAGTAGTGCATTGTGTGACCACAAAGAAATAAGTAAGGAAAACAGTTGATTTTTAAAGGTAGAAAATTAGATATAGGAAGTGGGGGGGGGGGGGGGGGGGGGGGGG